>JAZGTH010000033.1:3232500-3240000 GCA_036877525.1 Chromobotia macracanthus | reverse complement strand
GTGCTGTAAAAGTAATATATTATTATTATGATTATTGTTTCATATTTTAAATAATTAACTGTGTAGCCACCAGATCTCTGACTTTTGGCAATAAACTGTAGCCAGCTAATAAAATTTTCTGTTCTGTTCATCTATACCAAACAGACAAGCCCAGGAGCTGAAAATAGCTTCAGATCAGTGGACGTCACTCTAACACTCTAACAGTAGAGGGCACAACAGTGTGTGTGTGTGTGTGTGTGTGTGTGTGTGTGTGTGTGTGTGTGTGTGTGTGTGTGTGTGTGTGTGTGTGTGTGTGTGTGTGTGTGTGTGTGTGTGTGTGTGTGTGTGTGTGTGTGTGTGAAAACAGGGTAGTTCTCAAGGGCAAGTCAGGACACTCTGTCCATAATTTGTACCAGCAATGCTTGGAAAAGACTTATAAGGTATGAATTATAAAAACAAAATTATGTCATCATTTATGCTGTTGAAAACTTGTGTGATTTCTGCAGAAATTTCATTTTATTTTGGTGAATCACTTTTTAAATGTGCATTAGGTCTGCAGATCATAATAAACCCCTTTAGAAATCCACAATTTCTATATTATATCCATATTAAGTATTTTCGAAGCCTGTTTTGTCCATTCAGAGGTCACGTTCTGACCTCTCTTGAGATGTTGTCGCAGACATAAAGTGAATTTCTGCTCGTCCCCGAGTCCCCATACCACAACATCTTCAGTCAGAGTCTGTCACGTTTTACAGGGCCGTGTGTAAAAACTCCTATCAAATATTAATACTGTCCATGTCCCAGAGGACCAGCTGTGCCTCCCAGACCACTGATCTGAGACCAGCTCCACTCCATTCCTTCTAGAATATTCAGTTTGACTTGAGAATGAAAAGGCTGATTCCAGATCAGTGCGAAGCAAGGCAAGCATATCCTAAAACATTCATATGGTTTCCCTGAAACGCTTTTAGGGTTTCACTAACTAACTGGCAACCTTAGGATCTCTAGCAGATCTTTCTAGAAGATAACGGAGGTCCTCTGGATTTCTCTGCGGGATCTTAATTCTGTTTAACAGGAATCAGTCTGTTTAGCGGAAATGACCGTGTTTGGAATTCTGAGTGATTTCTATGAATGATTCACCTCTAGTCACCATGAAATCAAAATGCACTTTTCTTATTTTCATCTGGAATATTGCAATATTGGAATATATTCATATTGGAATATTTTTGTTATAAATTATTTTCTAAGTCATATGCTCTTTCAGTCTTTATTTTAAAAACAAAATGATGTATGTCTGTCCGTCCTTGAGGGCACGGAACACCTTAGGAACCCCATAGCAACGCCTTAGCAACCACCTTCAGTACCCTGGCAACATGATGTAAAAGTGAAATTTACCTTGCAGCAGTCTATTCATCGCTGAAGGTATCTGCATACAGACTATTTCAAGCATCTAGAGATTAAAAACAGGATGAAGGTGGTTAAAATGATAAGAGGAGGACGATGGTGTCTCACCAGACAAGTAAAGCGTCATTATTTCTCAGACGCCTGAAGGACACAAACAAGAGAAGAACTCACTCATAATATTTTGATAGAACTTCTGTATGTTAACACTCAACTGCACAGATTTGTTAGCTGAGTCCCAAGGACATCTGACTGTGTGTGTAATCTTTTACATGAGTGAGCATTGCCCTCTATGAATTTAAATTCCATTGACTAGCACAACCTTATATTTACAACTGTTATTAAGCTGCTTCATAATTATTTGTAGAAAATGTACAAATATGTAAATATGTAAATGTAATATTTTTACTAATGTGTGTTTTATTCAAAAATCTAGTGTCAGTTTTCATTTGTGGCCTATTGTTTATTTTCCATCATTTTGATGTATTTATCAGATTTCTGACTGTATGAAGTCGACAAAGAGGCAAACTCACCAGGTTTTTGGACACAGTTTAATTGTCTTGTGATGGTTTTAGTATTAAGTGTTAATTAAATGTGCAAATGTCTGTAGCACACCACTGTTTCATTCCTCCCTGAAATGATTTTTCCACCCCTGCCTCTGTCTCATAAATAATATCTTTTGACCTTTCAGAGCTTTTATTTTAATTGTTCAGATACTAGCGCTGAGATGCAAACATTTCAGCATTTGGTGCACCCACACCCTGCGCCGTACTTACCAGAGACGATTTATTCATGATGAGCTCTGTTCCTCTTTTAGTCATCTGTGCTGCATTCCCAGAGGGAAACTTTTGGGAAAAAACAGGAAAGTTGTGCAACAGTTTAAAGATGACCGTCTTTAAATGATCCAAGAGTTTAGTTCCCGTGAGCCCAAAGAGGGCCAGATTCAGGACCCTGAGAAATCATGATTCATATGATTCATGTCTCTTTCTCTAATCGTAGTTTTGCTTTGGCGAGATCTTTAAAACGATCTTATCAAGAATTCACACAGCAAATCGAGTTTATATACTGTAAAAGACAAACAATGAAGCAGCAATAAAAGCAAACATTCAAACAATTTAAAGAAATTTCCAGTAAAAATGACAAACATATCATTCTGCGAATGAATTTCAAAGCCTTTGGAAAAATAGCTCCACATAAACTGCGGAAAACCATGCGACTGGCACCAGACTCAGCCACGTAAAAGGCGCCTGCTAATTTCCTTATTGTAAATAAAGACAACTGCATTTGAAAAATGTTTCTGCTTTCCATTTATCAAGAAATATAAAACGTGCCACGACGTGAACAAAGTGTGAACATTGTGATCTTTGAAGTGAACTTAGATTTACAGCTGTTATATGAAATAAGACCAGCTGGAGCTCTCTGCGAAGACTCTTACATATCTATCGTAAATTAAACTTAATCAACAGTAATATTTCAATTTTTTATTACATATTCAGAATTTTTCCCCATGCACAAACCACTGCTGTGATGCTGGCTGGTTACCAAGCTGCACTTGATTATGCATTCTGGGCCGTTGTCAGGGTGTTGCTATGCAGTTGCTATAGCGTGTTCAAGCTGGCTGCTTCCTCAGTTTTGAGCAGAACCCTTTCAAGACAACATGAACAAGATCCAAACCAGCAGTCAGCTGGAACTGAACTACGAATGGCTCTCAGTTCTCACACACGGAGCGTGTAAGCTGGGGCCAATTTAATATGCCTTAACCACAGAAATGTCACAACAACCACCTCAGTATAAACTGCAGATGTAAACAACAAATGAATCAGTGAAATAATGCAGAGGACACAGACAAATTTTCTGTTTTTCCCTCCAACCAAACAGATGGGCTGAGTTACTGTAGACTCGTCAGTAAGTGAGGTCACCACGACGCAGACAGACGCAGACAGACGCAGGCAGACGCAGGCAGGAGTTTGGAGGTAATATAAATATTTGTTCATTTTAATATTAATATCTGAGTCATTATGTCTCCTCAATGACCTTTTCTGCCCCCCGTGTCTTTCTGTTGTTTCTCTTTTTTCAGGAATCTGTTTGTCTTTCTTGTAGATTTTCAGATTTTTTTTTGGGCCACTCCATCAAACTAAATTGACAGATAGGTTTCCGTAGATGTTTATTTCAAAGAAAGACAAGTTATTATATTTATATTGTTTTATGACAGGGTTATGATGACAGATGTCTATGACTTTGGGAAAACGTGCACCAATGAGCCTTGAATGACGTCACACTTTATTCTGTATTCTATGTTAATTGTTGCTCGGCGACTATTAGTATTATTAGTATTATTCATTTATTTATTTATTTATTATTTACACTGTTTAATTCAAGAAATAAGCCACGTAAGACATATACCACTTAAGACAAACAGTAAAAATATCATTTATTATTATTTATTTATTATTATTATTCTTTATTATTACTTTATTGTGTTACAATGTGGGATTTGTTAAAAATGCGATGTTAGACGCCCTCTGCTGGTCAGAATACGAACTGCACCGATTACACTGAAATACGTCACACAGATTATATACAACAGCATTATTGATGAATTTATCCAGCACTAAATGTTAAGCTTTTCTGTCCCCACACGTAACTTCACCGCAGTTTACTAAGAAAAAACATCACACGATTTTAGCTTTTAATCTTTGTCTCATTATAGCAGAAGGACGCGGGCTGACGGCTGAGCTCATTAATATTCAGCAGCCAGCAACGTCATCCTCACGTCATCACTGTTCGTTAATTATTCATCAGCCACGGCCTTGACAAAGGAAGTTACGCGAGAAACGTCAGCATGATTTTATGAATATTCATGAGGTAAGAGCCATGTCGGAGCCATGAAAAAAATGTCTCTATAAAACGTGAAATAAGTAATAAAGACAGACAGGAAAATAGGAAAAACAAGCACAAACACAAGAAACTAAACACTAAGGAAAAAATCAAGTTTTTATCCGAAACTTGCCTGTTGTGCAGTAACACCGCAGGTAAACACACAATAAACGCTTCAATCATCGCCACAATAAATAACTTTTTACTGGTATTATATATCACATCAGCATTACGATATATTACGTGAAAAACGTTATTCTTAAGTTGTTAGTGTAATGTTTTCGTAACGACGTTCTCGTAATTTTGCATTCTAGGTTTTGCATACAAAACCTTTTGAAAGGGGACAAAAATAAGAGAAAGAGAAAATATTATGTGGTGTGTGTGGCTTTTGTATGTATTTTTTACTTGTTTTTCAGGAGTTTTCACAAGCTTTTGAATAAAGATAGTGTTTACCTTCTGTGGCCTGTAGAGGGCAGCAGAGTCTCTGAGCGCTTTGTGAAACATGTAGGGACTAAAATAATAATAATAATGTTCAAACTTCCCTCCAGAAACACTTTAATGAATAGAAACATCCTTTAATGGGTTCCTTTTTTATTTATAGTTTTATGTTACTGCTTATTTAAAGGCAGGGATGCAGTCTTTTCCAGTAACATTTTGGTTATGCTGGTTGAAAGTCTCTTCACATGCTTTCTTCATAAGTTATATATATATTTATAACTTATGTGGAAGGCACAGGACCATTAAATGTTCGTCCAATCATTGCATTCAGTCCGAATGCAATGATAGGATGTCCTGCTTGCGTGTCAAACTATGTGTGCTTTCATGTGTTGGAGGAGGCGGGGCTTTGAGGAGCGCTCTGAACGGAGGGCGGGATCTTATGCTTTCAAAGCTAGCTTGCTATTGCTAGCCTTTCCATTTTGCTTTCATTTATTTAGACATCTGGATTTTCTAAAGCCTGTATATGAGACACTTGCTCATTCGTTGATTCAAGGATTTTGTAGCTGGTTGTCAAGGCATTGCTGTGCGGTTGCTAAGGTGTTCTGTTTTCTAACAGGTTGCTATGCAGTCCGGGGCCGTTCTTAGGGCATTAAATAGTTTCATGCAATTGTTAGTACTTGTTTAGTAAAACAGGTTGAGAAAAGTGTACAGGAGACCTCCCTTATTCTATATTTATTTTTCCTTTTTTATATTTATGACATTTTTGTGTTTCACAGAGAGCCTTGCTCATCATCTTAGACATCATCTCTAGATCGTTTGATCAGTCTGACCCGGCTGATGTTTAGTCAACACAGGAGGGCAGACATCTCTTGTTCCTATGGAAACTGGACCATAATGCTTTGCTTGTAAGCACGTCTTGGTCATAATCAGCTACATCTTTGGAACTTTAATTAGCTGCTTAAACATTTCTCACTTTGTGTGAACAAACAAATGCGTTTCCTTATTCCCGGATTGAATTCCTTCCTCTGGATCAAACACACCTTATTTACGGCACACACCCACTCAGCACAGATTTCATCTCCGGTGAGATTAGCTGTCACAAACGCAATATGCCCTGCAACAATTCTTTGGCAAGTGTTGAAATTCAGCTAAATGCTGTTTATAATTTCACAGCTATGAACATGCAGTTTAAATACTTTAAAAACACTCACTATGAAATCGATCTTATTTGTTTTGTGGTTTGATTTGGTTTGTCAGGGTGAATGTGAAATTTTGTGTGTTGGGGATGTTTGCGTTGTCATTTATTGTTTTGTGTTATGTTTTATCTTGTCATACAGGTGTTGTCTGCTTCTGACTGAAAACCGTATTGTTAAAAATATTCAGCCTATGTTAGCATTAGAATATTGATTGTATTTATAGCAAATAGTCTCGTCCTTTTGTTCATGTTTGTTTACTTACGTTTTGTTCTGTTTGTGTCAGTAAGGTCTCTGTTGGTATTTTTTGTCATAATTATTATAGACATAAACTGAATGAAACTTTTTTTGTTTTGTTTCGGAAGTGTTGTGAGATTTTAGGTTCATTTTAGGTTTTAGGTGAGATTTTTAGGTATCATTCAGTATCAAATTACCATCCCTGTTCCATGGTAATTTTTAGGGTAAAAACAGAAGTAGAATCTACTAAGGATTGCTGGATCGTTTTCAGCCTTACAAACTTTGTTGTGCGTTTATTGTTTTACTGATGTAAATGATGTACTGATGTCTGAATAGTACAACAGGATTTTTAGTGATCCAGAAACACTCTGTGTGAAAAATTTTGTTTCTGAACAGTGATCCCACACGGTCGACCGAGTGTGGGCAGGTACCGCCCATTCTGAAATTCCACAACCACAGATCCAGCCAAAAGACACAGAGTTTATTCAGAAACTAGGGAAGCTCTGAGACAGGTTTCCACAAGCTAGAGGAAGTGCGGGGCAGAAGTATTGCATTTCTCAACAGTGTCATGTAGACAGTTCTCTCAAAGTTATCAAAAAAAATTCTTGCAGTAATGATAGTAGATCGTTTTAACGTTATATATCATATCAAACATTTTATCTGTAAGTTGTTAATGGAACATTTTTGAAACATTACCGAATTAAAGTTTGAAAAATGTTCTTATACCCAAGCAATAACAACCTGGACATTTTAAATGTTCCTGGAACGTTCAGAATAACATTTTAAATGTTTTCATTACTTAATGGAACGTTAGAAAAACGTTCTTACAACCTAAAAAAGGCTGTGAATTTGTAAAGAGGCGTTGAATGCCCACCCTGACCTCTAACCCTTTTCCAACAGATGAGAATAATGAAATCTCAAGTAAAACTGCAGATGGCTGTCTAAACATGAGACGATTACTGTACAAACACAGTGAAGCAGAAGAGGGCATATAAACAATGTGTCTTCATATTCATTAAAGATTAAGAATTTGTTGCACAAACTAAACTGGAAAATAACAATCGTGAGTCATCCTCAGTGATGTGTTAAAAATACGAGCAGATCTTCTGGGGTTTGGACTGCAGATGTTGTTTGAAGGATTATTAAACTACGGCTGCGGAGATCAAGCCCTGTTTAAACAGAATGTTCTCTTGATGACTTCTCACACGGGAAAGAGACCAGATTAGAAGTTTAGAAAACTTCACAGCTGCCGTGGGCTGATGTTTAAACAACACCATCCTCAGCAGAACTCCCTTGGAGACGTTTCCTGCGTTAAAAAAGCTTTCTACCATAGTCTGAAGAATCACGTCACATTTAGGTTTAATTTTTCAGAGTTTCC
>JAZGTH010000033.1:3135000-3225000 GCA_036877525.1 Chromobotia macracanthus | reverse complement strand
GGCGTCTGCACAGCTATGCATGAAAGATCTATCGCTGCTGACTCGAAGAGACGAACTTTTCTCACTAGCTAGACAGATTTCACGCGAGGTCACGTACAAATACACCCGCAGGACTAACAGGTGAAACGCAAATCTTCAGTGACTTTAAGCACCTTTAAATACTTGATTCTTTAACAATTGTTGGTATAGCCTAGAACCTTTTATTCCAAACAAATCTGAATATGCACCATAAATAACGAATTTCCATATTTTAGTCCATTTTCCTTTAAGAAATTTGGTAAAAACTGAAGGCAACAAAAACATTTAATTTTGACCCGCTTGATATAATTGGGTAAGAATTTGTTCTTTCATGATCAATGTCAGATGTTTTAAAATTTTGTGTCTTAATTTTGTTTTCAAGTTCTTTTTGGTGCACACAGTCTGTCTTTATTATAACTTTTACTATTTTAACCTCACTATTTCACCACATTTCACCACTTGCGATGTTCAAAAATAAAAAAACGAAAACACCAAAATCCATCTTTATTTTAGGTCCCACTGTGATGAAGAGGAGGAACGGTCTCCCAAAAGAATCAAATCTGAAGTGAGTTCATATCCGTTCACATTCAGAATCTCTGCCACTGACAAATCGCTTTGTTTGCAGATGAAAGATTTGTAATCATTTGGAGCTCCAGGTAGTTTTCTCGGGAGCTCTTTATTACTTTTGCCTTCCTGTTGTGATATTTATTGCGCCTCTTTGCCACTGCGCTGTTTGTGTTTCGCTCTGTTAATAATCTCAAGAGTGTCTTTAATGTCATGATTCACTTGCCTTCACGCTGTTTTCCCACGAGCAGAGGTCTGTCTCTCTAGGTAAACATCAGAAAATAAATGAAGCGGCTCATTTTGTATCTCTGCAGAGCTCTGAGTCAACAAGACTTAGGAGTCTCAGTGCGTCAAATTGGAGCTCTGCGTGATCAAATCGCAGCTGCTTTTAAAAGCTTGTTATTAACGGAAGTTGTTTTGTGGAGAAAGATGGATAAAGAAAAGCTCACATGCACAGAGAACAGGCGCACAGGCGGAGAAGTACACAGCAGGCTCAAAACATAATTTTTTTTAATCACGCCGTGGGTGTGTACAGAATTACCCACGCACCTTTGCGGCTGTCTCTGGCGTCATACTTGGACAGAGACAAACACGCACACACACACGCACAAGCAGTGACCTCAGAGGAAAATCTGGAGGGTGATGATGGGTGACAAGAGGTGATGATTCGTTCAGAGGTGACAAAGTCTGGCTGTAGTGACAACCCAAAATGTCTGAAAACTTTTTAAACACTGCAGTAAAAGTCCTTGTATTTTTTATCTGTATGTCATATATTAAATAGTACAGTATGTGTTTTAAGTACCTTCTATATTTACACTCATTGTTGATAAACACAGTTGGTTGATTTAAAGGGACAGTTCACCCAAATACATTTTTTTTGTCATTTACTCACCCTTATGTCATTCCAAATCTGTATGACTTTTTTTGCTTCTGAGGAACACAAAGATTTTCAGTGGATAACCAAACAACAGTGGCATCAATTAACTGCTGTTGAGATGAATAAGAATGCTAATAGCTTACGTTTGATATTATGGACCTCTTTGAGCTTTCCTGATGGACAATGTGAACTGATACACAGTCATTAACATAAAGAAGTCTTACAGGTACAGAAACGTAACAGCCTGTTTATTTCTAAAAATCTGAGAGGGTACAAAATGGTTGTGGGAATCTAACTTCTGACTGTTTCTGATGCAAGAAACACTTGATTAAAATTATAAATGGATTTTTTGGGGGCATGTTATAAAAGTGTACAAAATGGGCGTCCTTGGATTTTTTGATGGTTTATCATCCACATCCTCTGTGGATCATACAGTTGTGATGATTCATTTTGTACCAGCAGCTTTATCGCTTTGTGCAAATGTCACGTTGCACCAGAGTTGCAAATAAACGAAGCCATCATGAATATTAAACGAAGTCCCCTGCTAACAATGTTAAGTTTTAAAAACGTTTCCTGAACTTTTCCATTAGTGTAAAAAATGGTGTTTTGAAAGCTATAGGAACGTCCAGTTTTGTAATAGTTGTGTTAACATTTTTGCTTGGTTTTAAGAACGATATTTAAACATTATTGAAATCTGTAATGTTTTTTAAACATTCCACTAGAAACACTAGACGCCTTTGATATGTATTTCATATGTAGCATTGGAAAAGGTTCTAATAACATTACTTTTGATAACTCTGGTGGAATTTTAGGAGAACGTAAGCCAGCTAATCTTGTGAATCAGGGTTCCTCATGATCTCAGTCCTCTCTCTCTCTGTCAGGACGGTGTCTACGATCTTCAGGAGGCGCTTCATGTTCTTCACACACGGCAAGAGACGGTGAGAGAACAGCTCGTCATTGCCAAATCTAAAGGAGAAGAGTCCACCAGACACAACCTACAGGTAATCTTCAGTCTGACGTCTGTTAGAAATGACTGGTTTACAATTACATTTTTATGATTATGTATTACATATTTCTGAGAAGTACATAAAAAATAGACTCAAAGTATGTTTATTTTAGTTAAGAAGTTTGAGAAGTATTAAGAAGTATAATAATAAACCTTTTTTGTAAAGGAGTGTCCAAACTTTGCTTTAACATTCCTTGAAAACAAGGAATTTTGTTTGTTTTTCGATATTGTGTTCACGTTCTGTGTTTGTGCGCAGATGCAGCTGGACTCTCTGTTGGCCAAACAGGTGGAGCTCCTACGAGACGCCGCCATCCAAGAGCGACTGAAGTCTCTGGACTGGAGGATCCCGACAGCAGCTCTGAAATACCTCACACCCACAGCACAACACCGCGACAGCGGACTCTCGCAAGTCTCCGGTACAGCTTTCCTTCACCCAGCTCACAGGGAACATTCTCAGAACATTGACTAACTGTCTCTAAAAGTTCTCTCAAAGTTAAAAAAATGTTCTTGCGATAATGTTAGTTGAACTTTTTTGTACATTATATTTCAAAAATGTTATTCTTAAGTTGTTAGTGGAATGTTTTAAAAACATATAGATTTGAAAAATGTTTGAAAACCGTTCTTATTACCAAGCAGTAACGTTAATATAATGGTTAAAAAACTGGACGTTTGTACAACTTCATATAGTGAACGTCTGCTTCTGTACTAAAATACAGGCGACCGGCCTTTGAACCTGCGTTTGACTGACGTTCCGCTGGGCAGGCAGCTGGCCAATGAGCTGAAGCGACATCACAAACAGATCACAGAGGAAAGAAACAACCAACAAACCTCAGAGGAGAGAAGAACAGCGAACGCAGGTGAGTGCCCAAAATCAAGAACACATAAACCACTACATAGATGTCAAGAACTTAGAATATACCATGAACATCATTTTTAACCAATCACTAAGCAATCACTAAGTGGTCTAAATATACTTCACTCCACATCATGTGTGGAAGGCGTTGGACCATTAAATGTTTGTCCAATCATTGCATTCAGTCTGATATAATACTCCATTCATAATTACGTATATACACACATATCTGGCCAAAATGAGGTATCTTAGAAGGCAGCCTAATGTTGCTGCCTACCTTTTGGAACATGTTTTGTGCCTGAAGTGCTCACGTCTCAAATTGCTATCTAGGTAGGCACCTTCTTAAGTTTTGGAACGCAGCTTTAATCTCCAGGAAAAAAAACATCAGTATGTTAAGAACCTCAAACCTCAAAAAAATGGCAGTTGTTCAGCTGCGTTGGCATGCTTATCGTGGCCTGGATTGGCGCGGGTTTATCTCAGGATTGTCTTTGCAAACTCTGGTGTGTCAAAACAAGCTATCAGCGAGGATTCAGAGAACTTGTGCATCTCTTTCATGCAAATGTTATCTCTGGAGGCTGCACTTTCTCTCTGAAACTCCTACCTGACTGTCCACACCGTGTTAGCGCACTGTGAGTAGGTGAGGATTCGCTCGTCTTCTTGACGTACTGGGTTTTTCTTTTGCCACACTTGTGGGCAGAACCTGATGTCAGTCAGTGTAATTTACTGATCCTTCTGTCTTTGAAACGCAACTTATTTGAATATCTAAAATATACGTTAAACGTCTTCCTGTCTCAACTGTTTTGGTAATTTCTGACACCAAAAAGTACCTCTTTATGTTGAAATCTACGATATCTGTGTATTTACTGGTAATGTTCGACGTTTTGAAAATTCCAATGTATTGAAACCATTTCGGCATCAGAATGAATTTGGATTTTTTTGTGCTTATAGACAGTTTTTGGACTGATTTCAAAGCACCAAATACATACAAAAAACGTTACACCTAAAACATTCAACAAATGAAACCAGACTGGATTCAGAAATGAATTTTAGCACAGAGTTTTGCAGTTGTTTTATTTGCATGTAAAGAACTTCTGTTATTTAGAGCCAAAGTATTTGTTTGTTGTATTTGGAAATTGCTGCTTTTCAGATGTTTAAAAATGGAAAGAATTGGTCCAAAAATCAAATATCGGCTTCACCTACCCAAACCAATGTTGAATTCTTGACACATACTGTAATATAAAACTGATCATGAAAACATATCTACTCGAAAACACAAGCACAAATCTTAATCTGTTTTCATTTCTTTGTAGAAAATGGGCCGTCTTACTCTGCTATGGACAAAAAAACAATCAAATCAGAACCAGACGACACCAGATAACATCTTTAACCTTGTCATAAAACTTGTGTTTTGTTTGCTCAGTGGATATCTAATACTCAAACAGTGTGGCCTTAGAAACTGTAAATGCCTAGAGATTTATTTTCATTTAATTTGTAAGAATTATTTTTCATTTTAGGAAAACAAGTTATGCAGTCCAGTGCACATACAAATCGTCAGATAGCATATTTGTACATAATTTGTGAACTAGTTCATTGCATGTGTTATTTTTAACGTATTTAAACTAATCCTTACTCAGCGGATACACTCTTCAACCGAAGCACAATGTGAAGTTTTGAAAACGGTTCTGTAGACCTTCAATTTGTTGAAATTTTAAGCGGCATTAAGCGGCCATGTGAATTGATTAAATTTGTTCATTAGTTTGTCAGTGAGGATGTGTACTTCGTGAAACAATACTGAAGATGTAGAGTTAGCTTTACTGCATTTTGTGATTGCGTCAATTTAGTTGTTAGGACTAAAAAAATGTGTGTTGTGTATTTATACATTCGGTGATCAACTTTAGCCTTATTATAAACGTACAACATTTGTAGATCATGTATCTTATGTCGTAAGATGTCAAAGGTTATAATGTGACTGTAGATTCTTTGGTAAACATTTATTTTTATCACACATTAGTGTTTCGTCAGTTAGCTGTGCTGGTCTGTTGTGGAATTATTACTGGTCATTTACTAAACACAAATGTCATGTTACGCTTTTCTGTATGTTGTCTTTGTGACTTTGTTGTACAAATAAAACCAAACTGGAGAAATTAATTTTAGAGGAATTGTTTTTTATCACATTTACTCCTAAATAAACTTAACAGTACTTCATTTTACACATATAACTAATTTATCATGTGTAAAAATACATTTTTTAGACAGCATGTCTGTGACTTAATATTATGATATTATATATTTCTTTTGTTGCATTGGTGTATTGCAGCCTCAAGAACTGAATTCTAGAAACCGGTCAGAAATAAACAATAAAAACTTTACCCCAAACATACATCTACACTGCGTGTGAGGTGTGAGGTAAAATTTAAAACTGATTTCAAATCAGTTTTGTTTGTTTCAAATCTGCCACTTGTAATACATAAACATACAGTTAGTACAATTACATAAAAACCAAAGCACATATTTTCCTTATTGTCATGTAACTTTATAATTGCATTATCAAAATAACAACTTAAAAGGAGTTTATTTATAGAGGCAGTCCGGAAACAGATCATCTTTTGGATGCAGTTCATGAATCAAACTGATTTAAGCAACTTCTTCCTTTTGCACATATGCGTTAATGCTAAAAACACCCCCACACACACACACACACACACAAAACACACATACACACACACACACACACACAAGTCTTGAGTGTACAGAAACCCTATATGGGTCTTTCTCAAAGAGACGTCATAACTCCTACATCATCTCTGTGTGAGAGAGCACTTGTGACCCAGATGTGTGGGAGGAGCCTGAATGTGGGCGGGAACATTTCTCCCAACACTGCAGTGCTGTGGCTAGCAGTAAACACTACACAATAGAATATATTACAGAAATAAGGGTATATACGTTTGTTTAACACTTGTTTAGGTTTGGGTTCATAGCTAGAAAAAGGGAATGAATATACATGGAGGGGTTAAACCAGGTTCGAGGTTTATGAGTAGGCCTAAGTGATGCTAAAAGGTGGATAGTTTGAAAACAACCAACGCATAAAGGTTTATAATGCTCTCTTGAACTTTATTTTGGTTTGACAGCATGGGATTTCCCATGAGGCCTCTCCTACATGACTGTGGTTAACCATAAACGTGTGTTTCCTGATCTCTGTTTAACGCAGTCTGCATGTGATCTTGTGTATATGGAAGGGAAACATTTGATTTGTGTGTGTGTGTGTGTGTGTGGTTTTGTCAAAAACTGACAAGTCTGAGAACCTCCAAAACCTCCTTTTGAGGGCGTCCTTATTTGTAAAAACACTATAAAATATAGGAAAGTTTTATTTAATTGTAAAAATGCTGAATGTTTTCTGTTAGGGTTAGTTTGTGGGTTAGGTTATAGTGTTTATTACTAGCTGTGTATAAATACAGTAGGGTGGAATATGGAAATGTGTGTGTGTGTGTGTGTGTGTGTGTGTGTGTGTGTGTGTGTGTGTGTGTGTGTGTGTGTGTGTGTGTTTTAACATGTCCACAAGGTGGCAAACCAACCAAGGAAAAGAAAAGGAGATGCATTTGTAAAAATCCTCTTTGATTCATCAAACTTTGTTTTCTGAATGGTATAATTTGATCGTATAAATGTTACTGCTGTGAAGTGAATAAAAAAAGTTGTCGTGCATGTAAAGGATATACGTGACGTCATCGCTGGATTTCCTAAGGGTTTGTTATATTCCTGTAAGTCATTAAATATTTCCATAATAGCTTTTCTAGAAATTTTAAAATAGCATTTTTAGCGTTTCTGTTAACTAATGGAAACGTTAGGGAAACGTTCTTACAACCTAAACTTGTAAACGTGACAGCGTGTCTGTGATTTTGCATAAGCATTAAAATATAAAAAATAACACTGGGCATTATTGTTGTTAAAAGCCCCAGTTTTTCTGCCTCATTTAAAAAACAGACATGGCGTTGTGATAAAGTGTTACACCGGCTATTATAACGTAGCATACTACCATACTACTCTTACCATTTCTCCATTTTAGACGATGTCAGTCATATTTTGATCGTTTTTTAAAACATTTAAAATGTCATGTAAGGCACATATTGTGATTAAAGCCCCTCCGGACATCACTTTTGGCCACTACGGTTACCACACTACTGAGTTAAATGTACTTTTATACACCGAGTACGCAGTGCGCAGTACGCAGTACGCAGTGCGCAGTACGCCAGTAGTATTCCATCGCGGACGTTCTCTCTAGAAGCCAAGGGAAGTGATGTACGTCACCACGATGATTGACTTGCCCGTAAGCCAACCAACGCGGACGGTGACGTCACGGCGCCCAATCGGACGCGAGTGTCGCTTCGATGGGCGGGTTTAATTCCGCAGCGTGAGAAAAGCAACGCGGGGCAGAAGCCGGCACGACTCGTTCACCCAGCGGAGAAATATCAATAAACAACAACAATAATCAGAATAAACATTAATATCGCCCGAAACATCGCACTTATTTAGCTTGCTTTAAGTTTGCAATGTTACAGTTTAGGTTCTCAGGGGCGTTAAAGGAGTTTGGGAAACCGAATCTGAGGCGCATATTGAATAATAACAATAATAATAATAGTAATATTATATTATGTAATATCGAGAATAAAACTAAAGTCGCGTCTCGCTTCATCACCAGCTGGACGCGCGTCGCCGCCGCCGGAGGACGCGCGTCTTCGTTTAGACGCGCGCTGTGCACGCGGACCGACGCGGCGGCCGGCCAAGCCCAGAAAAATGAAGCGGCCACGGAGAAGTGAGTATCGTCCTTAATCCATAAAAACAACAATGCAAAAACTTTCACTCGGTTCAACATCGAGAAAACAGTTTGGTTTCACTTATAAAACGTGACGGATCCGTCCATTCATTCATTTCACAGCCCTGCATGCCCAGAAAATGTTGCTCTTGGGTCATGCAACCGTGTGTTCATGTTGTTTGTACTGTTTCAATGGCGATTTGTGTTTCTGGATGTATTATAAATCAGGCGAAATGTTTTACACAAAGGGATTCACCTTGTACAAAGGATGTGTGTGTTGATGGGGGTCAAATTCAAATTGGGAGTCAAATTGATGGGGGGCTGCATCCCTGAATCATTTCAGCCACAGTTTATTCTGACATACATATTGAACTATGATTTTTAATGTTGGAAGGGCTCTCTTTAATGCAATTATTAATGATGAAATGTCATTAATAATGAAACACCTTTTTTAAACCTTTCTGAATACACGTCACTTCCTGTGGCACCGGATGATCAGCTTCCTGTTTCTGGAACGGAAGCTCATACATTAGGGTTGAAAGTGAGGTTTTTTTAGAAAACACGAGGGCCGGGGATGTTTTAAAACATTTCCGCTACGTCTCCAGCTGTTTAAAACTGTGAGCACATGGCAGATGGTTTTGTTTCTGAGTGATCTGTTCTATCATTTCGTTCCTGGCATAGCTTTGTGATTTTCTTAGCAGTTTTCATGCATGTTTTGTGTGTTCGTCCTTGGAGAGACAGAATGGCCCCCTCCCTCTCTCTCTTTCTCACCCTCCATCTCTCTCTGAATGACTTTTGAAGGTCAGACTCAGGTGATTATAACATCTGTTAAGGTCCTGTCTGCTGACAGGTGGACCTCACCAGTGTTTTCTTGCCTGCCATATGGGTAGTAAAATTACTGCCTTCCTCCACCTGTCGTCATGGTTTCTCATCGTCGTCTCCCATGCTTGTTTCCGACACGGTGCTCTTGGAAGGCAGTGTAACTTCAAACAGACTTTGTCTCGGAAGGGCGTTTATGATGCCTTAAAAATGCTGCCTACGTAGGCTGCTTGCTAGAACTTGGAACAGAGCCGTTTTATTTAGTAGTTTAGCAGTAAGAGACTGCTCAGGCTGGTTGTCAACGGCAACCTCGCATCCAGAGACAGATGCTGACAGATCCATTAAGCCCAACCCCCCCTCCTTTCAACACAGCTGATTGGTTCATTGATTGAACACAATACAATTCAATTTTAACAATGGCAGCTGTGAACATGATACCCTGTTGATCTCTCTCTCTCTCTCTCTCTCTCTCTCTCTCTCTCTCTCTCTCTCTCTCTTTCTCTCTCTATTACAGTCACTCTCTCTTTCTCGCTCTATCTCTGTATCTAAGTCTATCTCTCTCTTTTATTCTGCTAGTAACATATACTGCTCTGTGGCATGAAATCAGGGCCTTACGCTTGTTCCTCACTGTCTGATTCATATTGTCACGTCTCAAAATCCTCAGGGTGTTCAACAGGCACACAGACAGATACTTGGTTTCAACATGCTTTTTGATTCCTATTATTGGTTCATTTTAGGACCATTTCAAATGTTTGTATTAATAAGCCCAAAACTATCAGTAATAAAATGTTTAACCAAAACGTTAGTGACATCTCAGAAGTGAAGAATGGCTTGTTTTTCTTTACCACTGGCAGGTCTGGTATGTCACACACAGTATGGCTAAATATGTTTTTTGTTTTTGTGTGTGTGTGTGTGGAAGTGATAATAAAGACACTGTTACCATGTAGAGTCACACACACACACAGATTATTGTTGCATTTATGTAAAACTATGTAATTACTACAGAATAACCTCAAAATTATCCTCAAAAAAGAAGAAACATGTAGAATTAAGAAACATTTTTGCTTTATTTATCATGAATCCATTGTTTCATTGTCGGTTAAGAGAGGTTTTGTCATGTATCTCTGTAGTTTCTGGGGCCAAATTGGTCCCCGAAGTATTGTGGCTTCTCGGAGGGCATTTTTTTTTTAGAAATGTCATTCCCACAGGGACACACACGCACACACACACACACACACACACACACACACACACACACACACACACACACACACACACACTGAGCTGTGTTTCATCTGTGTGTGTACATATTGCATGCTTGTTGGGGCATCTGTGCATTAGCAGGGATCAGAATCTCGCTCCAGTCAATGCTTGTGATTAATCGATATGTATCAGCTAGAGAAATGATTTCACCTTTTTGACATCATCAGTATCAAATTCAGAATTTGAGTTTTCTCACTAAAAATGTGATTTATCGTTATTTTTGTCTGTTCAACATTTCTTGAAGTAAAAGGTTGTTTTTGATAAATGTCTTGTTAAATGAAGTCAATATTAAGTGATCACAATAAAACTGTTTATGCATTTTGTGTCATATGTTTTCATGTTGGTTAGATATTTCATTCATTCTTTTATTTTCTCTCCCATTTGGTTGGTCTGCCTACTTTCCATTTGTGTTGTAAGTATCTGTTTTTCTTTGGTTATCGTTGTAGTTTTTATGAATGTGAGCATTTTGAGCATTTCTCTTTATATTGTTTGTAACTTCTGCAGAGCTACACCTGTTCTATGTTCTGAAATAACACTGTACCACACTGAGATATTTGTTTTAACTCAAAAGTAACTTTTCAAAGGATTTTGGAACTGTATTTTTTACCTTTTTTGACCTTAATTTAATGTCCAGATTTCTTGAAGTGTAATTGTGGTTTGTGTTTAGTCTATAAAGCAAGGCTTCCCTTTTCCCTGATGTTGGAATGTAATAGCAATCCCACAATGCAATGCATTGTTTGGACTTTTAAAACAAGGGGAAGCTTATAATGAAAAACCCAAAAGCTATATTATTACTTAACATTTATCCTTCGCATTTGTTGTGTTGTTTCTGCTTCTAACACACTGACGTCTTTATCAAGAACACATAAAGGTTGAACTTTTTGGCCTGACTTTTTGAGAGCAATTCTGAAACTTTTTTTAAATAGACTTTTTTTAATGATAAACCAAAACGGCATGGATTCGTTAACTCATTGGCTTTGTTTTAACGTCACAGGAGAAGGAAGGCAGGCATTTTGCCCAGCCTGGAAGATCTCCTGTTCTACACCATTGCAGAGGGCCAGGAGAAAATTCCAGCACACAAATTTACCACGGTAAAATCACACACACAGTAGTTGTAGTCTAAGTAATTGAGTTTTTCTTGTCACACTCCAAATAAAATCAAATTGTTCAAAGTTTTGTGGCTTTTAATCCATCTCTGTTACTTCCATATGCAAGGGTTCCCCAATTTTATGTAGATATACAGCTTTCCTCTTCCTGAAAAACAATACAAAAATATTAATGATTCATCTTGCACTCAGGGGTGTTTCATCCAATCAAATGCACTGTAAAATCAGAATGCCCCTCCTCATAATAATACCAGCTACTGACTAACAATAGCCAGTAACAGAAAGATTTTTTTATTAACTTCAAAAAGCATGTTAATCTCTGTATGATTGTATAAATTAATAAATGCAATTTATGGTCTTGTGTTTTAGGCATTGAAAGCCACCGGTCTGCGTACTGGGGACCCTCGTCTTAAGGAGTGTATGGAGATGTTGAAGGTCACCCTAAAAACCACGTCAGATGGCGCTTTGGACCGACACCTCTTTAAAAAGTAAACAGACATGTATATTTAAACAAACTAGTGTAGTTGATTTAAAAGATTCGAATATATGGTTGTAGTTGGTAGCAAATCTAAGATGACAACTGGAGTGACAGATTTTCTCTTTTCTATTGGCATCCAATTGTGTTTCTCCAATTCTATCTAAGGTATTTAGCTAATGCCTTCAGTGTCCCTGCTTAAGCATAAGAGACAACAAAATTTTGTCCTTGACAGAGTTTTTGTCAGTCAGTCATGTGGTGCAGAGCCAGTATTGTTCTGGGCTTTTGAGGGACACAATCAGGAGTCACTCTTTTCTGTCTACGTCCTTGTATAGTCCCACAGCATATGAAATATTTACTTGTAGCACAGGCCACCGCCTGAAACCCGGAAACGTTTGGAATTTTTTAGTGTCATGATTTCTCAGACCTTCATTTTGTCTTCCTGCAGATGTGTGCAAAGCAACATCGTGCTGCTGACTCAAGCTTTCCGCAAGAAGTTCGTCATTCCCGACTTTCAGTCGTTCACGTCCCACATCGATCAAATTTACGAGAGCGCTAAATCCCTGTCAGGTGGCCAGGTGTGTGCTCACCTTCTGATGTCTGAATGGCAAATAAAAACGCAGTTACTGCTTTTTTTATGAATCATGTTTTGTTTTTGTTATACAAACTCTGTTTTTTGTTTTGTGCAGGTGGCGGATTACATTCCTCAGCTAGCGAAATTTAGCCCTAATATTTGGGCTGTTTCTCTCTGCACTGTAGATGGTCAACGGTAAACTTTCAGTCTTTGCTACAATACCTACACTTTGTGTTGTTTTTGTTAATATTTATTTACTTTAATTTATATTAACAGTTCGCTGTTATCTTTCGCTACACACAGATACACCGCAGGCGACACAAAAGTTCCGTTTTGTCTTCAGTCATGCGTGAAACCGCTAAAATATGCCATCGCGGTTCACGATCACGGCACTGAATATGTGCACCAATTTATCGGGAAAGAGCCCAGCGGTCTTCGTTTCAACAAACTCTTCCTTAACGAAGATGGTGCGACCCTTAAATGTCTTTTTTATGAATAACCAACATAAATTTCGGTTGTGTAATGCAATAGCAAAAAATAGTAGTTGCTAAATTTAAAATTGTTTTTGTTGAGGCAATTGTAACCATTATTTGTACTTTAATGTATTATGTATATATTATGCCCCCCATAATTTATTAAGTTGTTTAATGTTTTAATTCACTTCATTTATTCATTTAAAACTTATTTTCTCAGATAAACCTCACAATCCTATGGTAAATGCTGGCGCCATAGTGTGTACCTCCCTCCTCAAGGTAAATCACAGTTTTATCTTCACAACCTTCTACTTTCTAGATTAACTGGAACCCAGAACAGTCACTAACTGTACCGCCCATGTGATGCGTCAAAAGTTCATCCAAAATATTTCCTTATTTAATCACCTCAAATGTTTAGCTTTGCAGACTGTGTGTTAGATGATGTTTGTGAGGATCAGAGACGAATGGAATTTAATCAGATTATATCTATATTCTCATCTGAGAATAAGATTATGAATAATCACGTTGAAAAGATTAAACAGAGAGAGAGCATGAAGAGAAATTGGAAGGGAGATGGAGAGAGAGGTTGGAAATTGTCTGAAATTGGGGGAAATGTGATAAAGAGCAAAACTATGAAGATAACTTAGAAACTATGCAGATATAAGGGCAGTTATGAGATAAAACTGTTTAAATCACAAACGCCTCTAAAATGAGATGTAATGGGTACAGAGTCCTGGCTCCAAATACTGATAAGCGTTTCAACATTTTAAATGCTTATATTATTTTAATACATTAACATCTGAATTCATTGTTGATGAATAAATTGTGACGAGCATCAGAATTATATTGAATTTTCATTGGTTAATCGCTTCGAGAAAACGTGTGGAACAAAATTAAACATTTAATTGCACATACAGCTGCTGTTTGTAAACGTAATACTCATATAACTAAATAAATATTGATATTAATAAGTCATATAATAATATGAATTAAAGAATATATTATTCATACAAAAATTAGAACAATTGTATTAGGGTTCATTTATCAGTTTATTTCGATAGCATACAAAATATGTTTTAGCTTGTTAGCATGTGTGCTAAAACCCCCAACAAACATTTTCTTTTGTCACACAGGGCTCATAAATATTATGAACAGATACGTATACACTGGTTTTTATATGACGATTATGTTTTTTTAGTTATGTTCATATGTGGCAACAGTTTAAGGCATGAAATGTCTCTCAGACCTATTGGGGCAGTAATATGTGATGTCTGTGTGAAGGATTTTTGTGGTTTTTTTATTGTTGTTGCGTATTTTGCAGCATTAGGAACTGTGGGAAATTTTGACCCTCCAACAGGTCAATGACGTTGGTAATTTCCCTTTCATTTATTTTTCCTCATTGAACAAATTTCAGACTGAAGCTAATGCTAAGCTACATTAGCGTAAGACTGACAAATTCACTGCTTTTATATGATTGATCTGATAAAGGACAAATGTAATTCTGATTGAATTTAATGACTGTGGGAACAAGAATCAAGCTTTTTTAATTTGATATCAGTTTTGTTTCTTATTGTTATTGTTTTACTAATAATTTCGTAAACAATCGTAAGTGTTTGGCATGCTACTTTTAATAAACATTTCTTCAATGTGGAAAAAAACATTTTTTGTTTTTTTCTTTCAATGCATTTACACACTAGACTTACAAATCTCGGCTTTCTTTAAAACGCAACCAAAACAAGCTTGTAACAGTAGTTTCTGGGGTTGAAAGTTTAGTTGAACTTTTAGCTGTTCTGTCTAATCTGTTTCCTACACAACCCGACCCCTTTAACATTTTTTTTTTAAATCCACAGCAAAAATGTATAATACATAACTCGTACACAATCCCTGTTTGTCTTTGTTACACAAATCAAAACTAGACAGCTAGAATATACTTACATAGAGTTTTTCCTTGCTTTAATCGTCTCATTTTGTAGTGTAACAGCGCATTTTCATAGCACCCCAAAATTAAATGTCAACTACTTTTTTTAATTTGCAAATTAATCTGTTTTATTTACAGTGTGTATGTAATAATGCTTTAGCAATGTTTAGCAATAATGCCAGCAAAAGATTGTGCGTGTAAACAGTTCGCATCAGTAGTTAATTCACATTTGTGTTCATAGACTTTGTTTTGATTTACAGCAAGGGGTAAGCAACGCGGAGAAATTCGACTATGTGAGTACATTTGTAAATTTCATGATTTGGTGATGATGATGATGAGGGTTGTGGTGTGTAATTAACGTTTTTGTTTTAGGTAATGAGCTTTATGAAGAAGTTGGCAGGAAATGAGTATGTTGGTTTCAGCAATGCGACGTAAGTTTAACTTATTTACTTTTGCAGCAGAATCAGTATTTTTCAGTACTTAAAGTAACTTTTCAAAGTAACTTTTTAAATTTCTTAAAGTAATTGTTCAGTACTTAAAAGTAACTCATTAAATACGGTATTTATTTACGAATGTGATCTCAAAGTTACATCGTGTGATTGGCAGGTTTCAGTCAGAGAGACTGTCAGGGGACAGGAACTTTGCCATTGGTTACTACCTGAAAGAGAAGAAGGTACAACATCAATATCTAAACATTTTATAACCGTTGGACGCTATTGAAAATTCGGAGCGTTCATTGTTTATTTTTTCATACCTACAGTGTTTCCCGGAGGGTACAGATATGACTGCCATTTTGGATCTTTATTTCCAGGTCAGTTTAAGTTTAAAATAAAACAAATAATTTGGCATTACTGTAATATGTTGATCGACTTTTTAAAGCTGCAGTCTGTAACTTTCGCTTCTCTGCCGCCATCTCTGTTTAAAACACAATGCAAACTATTTCGACACGACTGAGTGTGTTTATGATCTGTGTGTGTAGTTATGCTCCATCGAGGTGACCTGTGAAAGCGCCAGCGTCATGGCGGCGACCCTGGCCAACGGTGGCTTCTGTCCAATCACGGGTGACCGTGTGTTGAACCCGGAGGCCGTACGGGACACGCTGAGTCTCATGCACTCCTGCGGCATGTACGACTTCTCTGGACAGTTCGCTTTCCATGTGAGTTTTCCACACGGCATTTTCAACTCTGATAGAACTGCTTGTATGACGTTTCTTGCACTAATGTTTGTTTTGCCATAGGTTGGTCTTCCAGCTAAATCAGGCGTTTCCGGGGGCATCCTGCTGGTGGTACCCAATGTAATGGGCGTCATGTGCTGGTCTCCTCCTCTTGATAAACTGGGAAACAGCGTTCGCGGCATCCAGTTCTGCACGGTACGATATCTATGTTATTTTCATAGCTAATACAGCATTTTTTTCACTCTCTTTCTCTCCATTGGCTAAACGTTTGTTATTTTGTATTCTGCAGGATCTGGTTCAGCTTTTCAATTTCCACAACTATGATAATTTACGCCACTTTGCCAAGAAACTGGATCCACGCAGAGAGGGCGGAGAGCAGCGGGTGAGTGACAGATACTTTAGTCCAATCACACACAACGTGAAGCTGTGTGCTTATCTTGCGAATGTGGAGCAACTTCTTAACTACTTCACTGCTTTGTCAAACTCACATTTTTCTCAGCCTCTGCATCGCCCTCTTTAGGAGGACGAGGGTACTGCGTCACTTTCTGCTTCTAAAAACAACTATCATCTATGTGGCTTCTCTTACTACAGTGCTGCTGATTTTACTGCTAGCTTTGCATACATGTGCTTATAAAGATAAACTTGTTATCTAACACGATCGCAACCTTTATTTCCGATTAACTGCACTGTTCCGACTGGCTTGCTTGTTTTAGTTTGCACCGGTTTAGTATTTTTCCGTACTAATCCAAGCAGGAAATTCCGTGATAAAATGATCTAATCTCATAATCTGTCCGTGAACCACCAGCAGAACCTCAGGCCCCTGGATTACACGAGTCTTCAGAAAGAACTGGCGCTCGATGACAAAGTGTGGAAAAAAGTTTGTCCTTCCGAAACGGATGAAGACACTTCCACCACTTTAGTCTATCGGATGGAGACGGTAGCTGAACGAAACTAGAACAGATGAATCCACCCACCCCATACATCGTTTTTTTTGTTGTTAAGTATTTTTAAGTAAGGCAAAGGCTTTGTTAATAGAAACTACCGCTGCTACAGTCACAAGATGTTATTTATACTGGCCAAATTTAAGCGCATATATCAAAATCTTGCCCAATAGGGTCTTTATGTGAAATTTCTGAAAGCCGTGTCAGTTTTTGCGGTACAGATGTCATTTGTAGTTGTTTTTGTTTTGTTTAAATTCTTTGTCATATCCTTGTTTAATGTGAAGAGATAGCTAGCCTACAAGTAATATACATTTGTAGGTTGGTGGTAAAAAAAGCGTAAACACTACGTAAGTGGACGAGTGTTTAGGAAACCTGTTTGGAAATGATCATATTTGTGCACACTATTGCATTGAAGGCTGCTGGTAATATAGAAATTACACGCTGGCATAAAAATGTTCTTATAATTCACTTTATCTTTAATTTTATTATTTTGTCTTTGTTTTTTTTCTTTTCCATCATTGTCTGCCAGAGTTTGGTTTTAATCTCATGTGCTTTGTTCATAATTGGTTTGATGAATGTTTGTATTTGTGAATGTTCGGTTAAACCTAAACTTATTTCAGTGTTACTGTTTAAGTGTACCATTGTTTTTTTTTTTTTGGAAAAAGTTTAGATAAGGTTTTATTGAAAAGTTAGTACCTGTCATAACTGTTAAATGCGACTACTGCATACGACGTCTATAAAGCGTGTGGTTTTAATTTTGTTTTGTACAAAACATTATTCGTATTATTTATTTCGGAAACCAAGTGCAGGAGTACGATTTTAAACCCATTCTGTTGCAGAATTGAAATTTGAAGTAAAACCAAACAGTTTTATCTCAGAACTAAACGAGTGTTTGACTACAGCAGAACTGCTTGAATGTGATTAGATAACAGGTCAAAATGAAGGATTGTTTAACTTGTGATTTTACGATGCATCACACTGTCAAATCTGTATTTCAATCTGTATTTTCTTTCAATCTGTCAGCGTGTCTGTACAGTTTGAACAGTTAAGCATTCACTGTAGCTATAAAGTGACACAGTTTTCACATTACTGTAATGTATTACTGCCTGTTGAAGATTTATAATGTGTGAAACTGTGCCTCGGATGCTAGTACCACCCTTTGGTTTTGACACCATTCATTGCTCTGAATTGTATTTTCAAGCTGATTCAGAATGAGCAAGAAGTGTTTTTGAGTGCCATTTATACTGATTACTCGAACCTGAGGTAACAGCGTCCACAGATAGAGAAAAGATTAGCGTTTTAAATTAATAACATAAATTATTACAGTTAAAATTTGTGGAATGTTTATAAAACATAAATGTAATTAAAAAACATTGTTTGTGCCAAGAAGCTTCTTTTCTCTAAATCTGGTTGCGGTTTTATTTTATTTTTTCTTGTTGGTTTACTGCTTTAATAAACTATTTTAAAAACGCAAGCATGTTTGTTTACTGATTTTTCACTACATTGTTGCTGTTGTTGTGGCACGTGTAGGTTTTCGTTTTTGTGGTATGAGCTGACCGAGGTCATTTTGGCGCAGCCTAGACTCGAACCTTCAGGGTTCCGTCATGTTGAGGTTGTTCTAATATGAATAATGTCGCTCTTCTGTTGTCTTCCAGGTCAAGTCGGTTATCAACTTGCTGTTTGCTGCTTACACAGGGGATGTGTCTGCTCTGAGAAGGTACCATGACACATTGCAAATAATTTACAGTTGTGTTGTTTTACGCAATTTGTGCAGTTTGACGCCAATAAACGCAATTTTTACGCGTTACCTGTTGGTGTCTGTTTTACCACACGTGTATCTGTTTTGTGCCAGGTTTGCACTGTCGTCGATGGATATGGAGCAGCAAGATTACGACTCTAGAACTGCTCTTCACGTGGCAGCTGCTGAAGGTAGAGGAAACAGTGTAACCCCGCCACGTTTGCTGTTTGTTTCCTGTCACTGACCTCATTTTTGCTGTTGTTTTAGGTCACACTGAGGTTGTGCGTTTTCTCCTAGAAGCCTGTAAAGTCAATCCAGTGCCCAAAGACAGGTACTTCCTTTATACTTACAACTACACAGTTTGCGTTACGTTGTGTTATGTTCTGTAGGAAACAAACTTCTCATGGTTGCTGTATTTGGTTTAAACGTTTGCGTATTTGTACGCTTATCTGAAATGTTGTGCGATACTGTTTGGTTAAACAATCGACATATGGAGCTGTGGCGTAGTTGTCATGGTTTGAGTCCATTGCATGAGAATGCTTTGTGTGTGAAAATGTTATTCGAAACTTCTTGTTTTCATATTCCACAGGAGAAACAAACAGGGGGTTGTAGCAACATGACAAAATGAATTTATGGGTGATCTGTTTCTTTAAAACTTATATATTACTTATATAATACTTGTATATTTTCTGCACAGGTGGGGTAACACTCCAATGGACGAGGCCATACATTTTGGCCATCATGATGTGGTAACCATCCTGCAGGATTATCACAACACCTACAGCCCCAAGGAGACCACAACCAGTGGAGAGAAAGAGACAGCTGAGAAGAACCTGGATGGGATGTTGTAGACATTCTTCTTTAAACACTCCTGGTTTTGTTTCCAGTGAGTCTGTGTGTTTGAGGTACGCATTTACGACAAGAACAGATACAAAACAAACAAAAAAACAGTGTTTGGCCTCTTTTAACCCTTTGTGGTGTTTGTGTGTTTGTGGTATGCGTGTCTGTAACCTCTGTAGTTTTGTATGACCGTACACAGAGGAATGTAGCCTCATAAAGATCTTACATAGCTGTAAGTCTACCTGAATGTACAATTATCTGCAATCCGTAACTTTTATTGGTTATAAAAGGATGAAAATCGTAAAAGATCTGTGTTTAGATCTCCTTCCCTTACCCCGATTACCAACCGTAGATTAATGGTAATGATTTATAACTTGCAATTTTCGAACAGAGATGGCAGTAGAGAGCCAAAGTTATGAATTGCAGCTTTGATGTGCTATTTACCCACATATATCTAAATATATAAGATATGTTATATATCTTTATATCTGTAACAACAGAAATATACATTAAATATATATATAGAGAGAGAAGTTTTGGGGTTTTGTTCCATGAAAGCATAATAATGTCAAAGATATCTAAGAAAAGGAGACCAGCATTAGATGAGATGTGTATTTTTAATTTATTTCCTTTAATTTATTTCACTGTAAATATCCTCAACTTTGTCAGTAGTTCATTATGTCTTTTATTCAAGTGAAGAAATAGTTGCACTTTATTATTTGATTAATTGATTTTGCTTTGGATGTTTATTTGAAATTTCTTCTAAACATTGTAAGAACGTTTAGGCTTGTGGCTGTCTCATTAATACCTGCAGTGAAACAGTTTTTAAAACTACGTCACCTGAAACTCTTACAGCAGTCGCCTGATGAATAATCATCCAGAAATATGAATTAATCAACACAAAACATAGATTACAACATGTAGAGTACAACACAAAATTTGACTATTAGTAAATAAGCAATTGTCACGTGATATTAATACTGATTGTATTCTATATAGAAAAGAACCAAGCAACAATTTCTATTCATCTGTTTTATTGCCATTACATGGTGAAAAAGCATAAAGCATGCATTTGTTTTAACAAGACAGCTCACTGGAGATAGCTAGTTTCATTTCTGTAAGCACACGTCGTATCTACACAAGCACACAATTTGTTTTACTGTAGAAATTGCAAATACTTGAAAAACCTCCAAAGCTGAGTTGATCTCATCTGTGTTAACATTTTCTATTAATACACTATTGTTGCTGTGAAAGTATTGTAAATGTGTTTAGTAAATGTGTGTGTGTACTTGTTAACTACAGGAAATGTGTTGATATTTTCTAGAAGCATAAACAGCAGTAATTACATGACAGACAGACTCAAAAACAGAAACAAGTCTGTGAGCGTATTGTTTCTCTGACGCATTATTGCTATGTTTTTGTTGCATTGTTTAAAACTTTTTTGCGGTCAAATGTTAAAATTGCGCCATTATTTTACTGCTACGAATGTACTGCGTCCTGTTGTGATGGAGATTTGAATTTATTGTCTGATTAACATTCCACTCAAGAAATACTAGATTAAAACAATAAAGACTTAACATAAGTTACACATAGTTCTGTTTTAATACAAATTTTCTTCACTGATATAGAACGTATAATGTATTTTGCCCAGGTGTGTGTTTACTGTGTGCCTTTCCATCTTTGAAAAGTTTACTAACAAATGTTAGTACGACGTTCATTTTTCCAATCTAAGGTAAATATACAATAATCAGAACACATTGATTTGTGACAATGCTTATATTTGACTTATATTTGACATTATACCACATTTGTTGGTCAACTCTGAGATTTTAAAATTAAAACTGCTTGAGGTGAACAAAATGCACAAAACAAACGTGCGACAATTGTGCCCTAAAGCCCATGGCAAACCAAAACAAATATAGCGATCTGCAATTTAAAACAGCAGCACAATCCAGTGGAGAAATGAAAATAATAAGTACAACAATGTGAAAATAATACAAAGCACCAGCAAGTTCAGACATTTCAGAAAACGTGAGATTTGACATGTACAGACAGTGTTCAAATAAACACTAAACAGCTTCACAGACTTCAAATCAGTTTTCCAGATATAAGTTTCTGGGTTCTTTCTGGGTAATATCAAAAACATGTCCAGCTCACATTTCAACCCAAAATTAAAGGAAATAAAACTGGAAATTATATTCTGCATTTAAAAAATATCTTCAGAACCATTTCATTGCACTGTAAGATAAAGAGTTTTTCACTTTCCTGTACTGGCTTCTTTAAGCAAAGTACAATATCTTGATTTCCTTTGGTTTCCCTGTGAAATGAAACTTCATTTCTTGTTTTCAGTGAGGCAGGGAAGCATGTAAAGATTGCTTTTATTTTCTAGATTAAGTGCTGAAGTTACAGTAACAATAATATAAAGTTAGTTATTTTTGTTTGTTTTTGTTTTCTTCTGTTATAGATGACAGCAGGCAAACAGTGTTTTTCAAAGAAATCAGTTTGAAACGGAAAGATCTGATCTGACATCTCTACCTCGACTAATTGGTCAGTTAGATTTTATATCGGGTATATAAAATACTTGAAAATTGTTATAAATTCTTTGTGTACAATTCGCACGTGATTCCGCCCATAACGATACAGCTAACCTTTGCGGGTTGATTGTTTCGACGAACAACAGTACAGTAAAGTTACAGACTGTTAACGTGTGAACAATTGTTTCTGTTAATGCGGGAAAAGTTGTTCACTTGGCATCTGCGGAAAAGAGAACGTTTATCATTCTCTTAATAAAACTGATAAATGTAAATAAAATTGGTTAACAATTACTCTTGAATAGAAAATAATCACTAATAAAAAAAGCAACAAATAACCATGCACACAAACGTACACTAAGAAACAGACACACAAGAGAAATGATTGTACTCTACCTCAAATGATCCAATTTCTCCTATGTATCGATTCTATAGACAAAGAAAACAATTAAAGAATAATTACCGTCTATCACTCTCACCATATATATGTGTGTATTTATGTATGTATGTATAGGTTTGGGTACTACAAACCTATAGCTTCGAGTTATATAGTAAATATACAGACTTACTCCAACCATCCGCTCCAGCTCACCAAAAACCTCCGGTGACATGGGCATGAGGGCATCGTCATATTTTTCTTTTTTCCTGAAATCACAAACAACACATCTGTAAACGCTTTGTTTAGACTCATAAATGTAAGACGCTTTCAGTTTTTTAAAGATGCAGTACGCGATTTCTGAGAAACGCTGTTGAAAATTTAAATCGGCACCCAAAACTAGTTCTTTAGTGAATATTTGCTGGATGTTTGTTCAGTTTGTTAAAACAAATGTTGCTGTTTTTGCACGCAGTCCTGCCCGTGTAAACAGGAGAAAAACATAGTGGACTGAGTGAAGAGTGCGTTTGGGTGTAAATTTGCTTTTGTAATCTTGACTTACACTTCAGAGATAGAGATGAGGGTGGTTCTGATATAACCTTCATCTTTCTTCTTATCAACGTCCATGGGCTCTTGGTCTGGATAAATAAAGGGGAAAAACGAGAAGGTTTACATGTAGGAAATCATCATTTGTTATCTGTGACCCTGTTTTCACTGTTAAGTCGCTAAATACAGATGTGAATACAATCCAAAACGGTTTGAGATCAGTTGAAAACATGTGACCCCGTTGGATAAAAGAATGAAGCTTAAAAAACTGCAGTTTCTTACTGTCTGTGGGTTTGGAGTAGTATTTTTCGAAGGCATCGTCTTTAGGAATGCAGGGGTAAAGGAAACGCAGCGGGTTTTCTGGAACATTATCGGCTGCCATCACACGATAGTTTCGAATGATATCAGGAAGCGAAACAGCCGTAAGCTCCTTTTTCGTGTACGGCTCCACTGAGCGAATCTGTGGCTCTTCTGAACAAACACACACACACAAGAAAAACCCCAGAAATCAATTACCAATCCTCAGACAAAAAAAAGACTGGTTTTGAAAACCATGTATTTGGCCAACCAATGACATGAGTTTAGGGTTTTCAATAGCAGGGAAATTCATGTAAATGCATTTGTCTTGGGTTGTTGTTTTTTGATTGGCTGTACATTTATAGCTATACATTGTATTAGAGTGAAGCAACATCTTACCGAACGCATCATGCTCCACCCAGCTGAAAGTGATGGCTCCATCGCGGTTGCTTTCACTAAAGCGCAGCAGAAACGTCCCGGGAGCTTTGTCGTGCAGCAGAGCTTTAGTGCGATCCTTAGTCACAAACCCCATAATGCACCTGAGAGACAAACAGGATTAAAAGAAACGTTCCTGCTTTCCACTAAAATATCGAAATATCCTTAAAAATGCATTTACTATATTAAACCGTCTAACACAAAACACCATTTTGCTTCTGATTTTGATTCGTTTTTAATATTCTGACTGTAAAACAAGACAAAATGACTGATTAAGAACATGATTTGTGGTGTTGTGGTCATGTTGTTTTTGACATGATTTATTGCTGATTCATGTAACACGCATCAGAAATCTTACCCATCATCCCACAGGCTCAGCAGGTGTCTCTTTATAAGGTCCAAAATCGCTTCAATCCACAGCCAGAAAGTGAAGTTCTTCTCACTGCCGGACTACTCAAGATACAAGAGAAACAACCTCAATCAGATCTTCTGCAAAACGCCATCCAAACCGTGCTCAGCAGAACTGAAACGCGTAATACATGCCCTTCAACTCTGTAAAGTGAAGCGGCTAAATTGATCAGTGCAATTAAGTAGCGAAATAAATGGTGTAAACCAACCTTACAGAATTTATTCCAAGGAATCTGAGCCTCTGGATCCATCACAGCTTTGGGACCTATGAATGGAAGTTTACACACCTGCAAGTTTAGACTGACTGCTAATAATTCTTTTCTGACCTCGCAAAGACATTGGCTTCCATATTGATTGGACACGATTTTTCTTACTAGTCTTCGTTACCTCTGTATAATTGATTGCTAGTTTGCTAGTAGTCATGTATTTGTCATTATGTATTCATGCTTCCTGCTAGCATCATGCTATCAAGTCGTACTAAATCATGATTGGAATTCCTGACTGTGATTGGTCAATCATTGCATTCTGCACTGTAATATTTATTTATAATGACCGCTATACAGTATAACTGATTGCTACCGTAATGGATTCAATATCATGTGGTCTCTTTCTAACATAGTGCTATAGTTTAAGCTCAAATCAATAATTAGTATTGATACTCACCCAGGAGTTTAGCACCCAGCATGCTGAGCTGTTCTTCATTGAGACCTCTTTTGGTGATGGAGGAAAACTGCCAACTCAGCACCTCAGCAAGATGTCCCCATGTAGATGGAGGAGGAGTCACAAAAAACGTCAGATTCTGGAGGGGTCAGGGCCAAGAAGGAAGAGATGGAGATTTTGTGACCACAAAAGGAAAACTGAGGGCTGAGGACATGCATCTACTTGGCAGCCATCTTGGAAAGGCAGCTATTTTTTACTCACGTAAGTTAATCTCTAATTTATATACATTTACTTTCAGGAAACACTAAAATCTTCAAAACAGTGTCAAAATTGGATTTCAATGTCAAAACACCAATAACATGAGAAATATTAAAGCTGTGATCTGTAATTTTTAGTTAATTTTGAATAAAAATCAGTTATTGAGCAAGTTCATAACAGATCAGTGTTCAGCACAATCTCTTTATCTTACCCTGATTCACAACAGTAAGTTTATAATAATGATTTATAATTTGAGCTGTCGGGTCGGATTTTTGGGGACGTCAGTTTGGCTTCATTTGACTTTAACATACATAATGAAGTACATAAAGTAACCTGCAATTTTATGTTTCAAACAGTGGCAATAAAGAGGCAAAAGTTACGGATTATAGCTTTAACTTGACAAAATAAATCTTGTTCCTGCTTCCTGTTTTCCAGATCAATTTAATGTCAAGAATTGATTTTACATTTATAAAGTAATTTTTTTACATTTAAAAAGTAATTTTGAGCTCTGAATGACACACAACCCTGGTACACATCTGAAACTGTGGCAATGTCCTGAAGCCACACTGACTGCAAGATAAACTGAGGAAACATTGATGTTGCATCATAACCAACAGCATACCCTTCAGACAGGAAGTCTTATTCTGTAGAGTCAGTGAAATCTAAAACTCGCAACCCAATAATAACCAGAAGTCCAAGTCTGTGAGACACCAAAAACCAAATGAAAAGTGAGAGCTTTACCCTTGGCTCAGAGGTCAGCATGTTGTACCACATGATGGAGGCCCATCCACTCGGCAACTGACTGACGTTGGAGATCACGACTATAGGCAGAGAGGTGGTCTGAAGAGGAGAAACACTTTTTATAGTTTTTACAAGTAGATACAGCTACAGTTGGGAAGGACTAGCTGCTAAGGATCTTCTACCTCAAAATTCATGACCATTCCAGACCAGCAAAGTTCTGCCTCAAAAGTGATGGAGTGAAGTTCTTCTGAGACGATCAGTGGGCCCTGATGAAAGTTTGAAGAAAAGTTCACTGGAAACGAAACTTCCCAACAAAAATGTAGCTGAATGAATTACAAACAAATTCTCACCTCACAAGCTCGGTTTCCCGTAACTTTCCTCTCTTTGAGTTGCTGTAAAAATGTTTGAAATTAATAAAGGTAATTTTTAAACAAAAATATTTTACTCAATTATACTCTTAAGATGAAATGTTTTTTCCAATTTACCAGATGTCGGAATTCTGCCGCCATTCCATTGGATTCCTCCATGTTCATCACCTTCATCGCTGTTCCCAAGATGTTAAACTGACGATACCTGAAAAAGGAAGTCATTCTTGTGAGCAAACGGGAAGCAGTAGCAGGTAAATGCAATTCGATCCATTTTAGAAACAACAAACGTAATTTGTAATAAAAAACAATAATATGTTAAAAACTGAAAAAGATATGAAATACGCACCCTTTTCGTTTCTCAACAACATCCCTTGAGGGCAGAAAAGAAAAAGAAAATTTAAAGGGAGAGTTTACCTAAATCTGAAGCCATTATTTGACTAGCTTGTTTGGTGTGGTTGGTTTTTGCGCTACACGTACTTGTCAAAATGCACCTTGACACGAACAGTGTGATTGAATTCCTGAAGTTTTACAAGCAGCCTGCAATATAAAAAAATAATTCACCAGAACTGAACAATATTATCTGATGTGTAATTCCAACACTCAAAATCTACACGTACCGGATTTTGAGAGTGAACAGAACCCCCGTCTTCAGCACCAATGGTCTTTGGAGTTGGGTTGGCATGCAGGGTTGTCTCTCAACTACCAAAGAGCTGAACAAACATGCAGGTATAAATGGTTAACTGACTAGTTAGTCTCCAGTGGTGGCATGGCAAGCAGAGAAGAACTCTTACTTTGTGATGAGATTTTTGAGGTTGGACATGATCCTGTCCTCCAGAGTGGCTTTGCTGAGGGTGATGGGATCGCTGTCATACGTGAACTTCTGCTCCAGTTCGAGAAGTTTCTTGAGTTGCTGCCTGAGCTGAAGCAGAGACTCACCAACAGAAGTAAACCTAAGGCAGATTAAGGAAACTTTATACCAACTCACAATGTATCCTAAACAGGTGCATTGTGCTGCCTAGCTCCACCCACTATCAGGTGCGTTCTGCTGGATAGCCCCACCCATAGTAAGGTATGTTGTGCTGGCTAGCTCCGCCCACAGTGAAATCTCACCAGTTCTGCAGCTGGTCCAAGCAGACATTGGTCAGGCCACCGATGCAGGACATCTGCTGTCGTCGTTTCCATTCGGCCAGTTCATTTGAGATGAGCTCGTATGCCACCTGATCCACGAGGTTCAACACCTCCGACATCTGACTGATCACGTTCTACACAGAGGACCGAACAAACACGAAACTGGTTGAGCACAACGGCACAGTTCGATTCAGCAGCATGAGGAACGGTAACCCATGGCAACCTGATCTCACCGTTCTCATTTCGTTGAGTTTCATAAACATGGCGTGAATGATCAGCCTCTCCCGATTCAGGTCTTCTTTCGAAATAGTTCCATTGAGCTCCTCTGCTCAACAAATAAATAGAAAAAAGTAAAAAACAGAAATATATATATATAGAAATATATAACAGATAATTAAAGCCATTAATATGATTAATTTATCAGCATACAATGTAATTAATTTAAATATATTGCCCAAGGGTTAGTCACCTCTGCTTTGGTGAGTCTTGCTCTTAAAGTCATATTCATCCTGCAGGTCTTCCAGATTTTTGATGATTTGTTCCATTTCCTGGTGAGATGTTGTAAGAGACTGTATTACACATTGGCTACATCTGACCGGAAGGAAACGTTACGAGCGTTTGTGTGTATATCTCACCTGCACTTTCATCTTGATGTTTTTGACTTTTCCGTCCATTTCTCGATGTTTCTCCACGATCATGTCATTCTGGGCATTATCTGCCTGGCTCTGCAGATGGAAAACGAATTAAAGCCTCTAAAAATTTTACTGTGGTGTGGATGTTTGTAGTCAAGTCATCTCTGACCTCTGACATTTGAGCAGTGGCTAAAATCTTTCTTTCCTCGCTAAGGTTCCGGCTGATGATCATCGCCATGGAAACAGGGTTGTCTTGGAAGAGGCTCTATAAAAAGCAAGGTAACCATTGACTCAGACTTGTCATGTAACCCACTTGTGCTGATTTGTCGCGTGATGTGAAAGGAAGTGGTTAGCTGCTAACACACACCTGCAAGTTTCTCTTGATCTTGCGGATGTTGTGCTGATTCAGGAAGTCTTTCTCCATGGCGAACCGGCTGTGTTGATGATCCAGCTGGGTCAAAAGGTCATGGAACCTCACGGTCGCCAGGGACTCGTTCTCTACGTTAGCAACGTGATCCCTACAGGTAACAAGAACAATCGGCGGAAAAGCAACATTGGTCTGTCTATAATCTATAGACTATAATCTATAATCGAACACAGTTAAGATGGTGTTTTGCTTAGCATTACAAGTACATAAAGTACTTGTTTGATTGTTTACATTTGACAGATAGTAATTATCTTTTCACCAATCTGACAATGCAGCCATATGATCTTGTTTGAATATATGTGTGTGTGTGTGTGTGTGTGTGTGTGTGTGTGTGTGTGTGTGTGTGTGTGTGTTGTTGTGTATGAGTGTGTGAGGGTTGTGTGGTTAGGAAGGTTAAGTGTGGGTTATGAGGTAGGGGGGGTGGTGGGGAGGGTGTGAGGGTTTTTTTTTTTTGTGTGTGTTTATTTTTTGGGTGTGTGTGTGAGTGTGTGTGTGTTTTTTTGGTTTTTTTTTTTTTTTGTGGGGGGGGGTGTGTGTGTGTGTGTTTGTTTGTTTTTTTGTTTGTGTTTTTTTAAATAATTTTCAAATTGATTTCATATATTCTACACACACACACACACACACACACATATATATGTGCATGTTGCACGTGCAAATATATGAAATCAATTTTATATGCATTAACAATACACACACACACACATATCTGTGTGTGTGAAAACATTTGATATATCCCACCAGTCATGGCTTTCTATCCAGCTGCTGAGATACTGGCGAATGGCCATTGGGAAGTTGTCATCATAAAGTTGGTCCACTTGTTCCAGAAACTTGGAATCCAGCTGTTGCAGCTCCAGCCACTGACTCATGTTGGAGACTCGGTGGGCTGTGGACATGAAGTGGGTACAGACAAGTGTTTGTTAACAGCTGGGGCGGAGGAAGAGCACACCAAACCAAAATAAAATGACCCCAGATGTTAAAATCTGACTCAAGCTCTCTTGGGTAACTTGGTTGCTCAACTGCATTGCGTTCGCAACGCACAAGTCATGGGTTCGACTCCCAAGGGGCACGCGTACTGACAAAATGTATTGAATACACTGCAAGTCGTTTTGGATAAAAGTGTAAAACAAACATAGAAATATAAAATGTCAGCTTGAAAATGCATATACAGAAATAACCTTTTTCTAAAGGTGCTTCCGAAACTGAAGTAGGTTTATATTTGTTTTCGTTGGCTTTCTGTAAAAGAGCATATTTTACGTAAATATAAAGAAGATTATAAATAGTTTATTGATAAAGATGCAAAAAGGATCGTTGTCAGTGCAGGGATGGTCGAAAAGAAGACCTGAACGTGTTTAATCGTAAAAAAAATCATAGCATCTACAATCGTTCGTGCATTATTATTATTGCTATTATTATTATTATTATTACTATTATTATTATTATTATTATTATTATTATATCAGACAAGCGCTTCCTGGACGTTTTCAAGCAGAGAAAATGCTTAATAAGGAAACGCATCTTGTTATTGCGTTACTCACCCCCAGTTATCCAAATGCGCTGAAAAAATCAAGAATCCACAAACGGGCGATATTTGTCCTCTGTTAACGGGGAATAATAAGGAAATTTTTCGAATCCGGGTTTTCCTCTGTTATTGTAGTTTTTCCTCCGGAATCTTTACAGTATGTCGGACTTACGCAAGAAAGCGTTTACGGTCGGGAAGGAGCGTGCGTTTGAGTGAAAGGTGGACGAGCCAATCAGAGCGCGGAACGGCGATCGTTCCCGGAGGCGCTGGCCAATCAGCGTGCCGATGCCGTTCGTGACGTAGCTGGAATTTTGGAAAACAGATCGTATCGACGACCACGTGATTTATAAGAAACTGAAACCCAAACGCGTTTTCGGTATCGTAAAGTTTTATGCAAGCGACATGTTTGTAGTTTAACATTTAATATTCCGTGTATTTTTGCTTTTAGGTGTTCATCTCACAGTCTAACGGGGCATTCAGATTCACATTTCACTACTTCTTGTATTCTATATAACTTAAATATATAAATATTCTATATAAATATAAAATCTATATAAATCTTGACTCTAAAGGAGTAAAGAAACTGGCCGTCATCTTTTGGTTGCTGTTGGGTCGACCTCTAACCCAATTATAAGCATTTAATTCAGCCTTTAAGAACGTTTCCCTAACGTTTCTATTAGTAACCAAGAAAGTATTTCTTGCACATCTGAACGTTTTTCAAACTTTTCTTTTGTTTAACTCTGTAACGTTTTAAAATTAAAAAACTACTTAAAAATACAGTTTTTACGGTAAAACAAAGTTTTATGGTAAATAACGCTAAAAACAAAATATTACTAATATTATTTCGTAATAATATGTAAGTCGAAAACATTGTGTAGAATAACTTTCAAATACGACTGCAGCGTAAACAATGTAAATGCTTTCAACATTATGTGTGACGTCACCGCAGCACATAATATTAATACAAATATTTACGATTACTTGTAAAATGTCAGAGACATTTCTGAATTACATTTCAGATACATTCAGATACATTTCAGATACATTCAGTAGTTCAGATACATTACAAAACGTTGGCTAACGTTCTCTCAACGTTATCAAAAAGTTCTTGCAGTACACTTTAGTAAAATGCTTTCTAATGTTACGTATCATATATCAAAAACATCATTCAGAAATTTGACGTCTTGAGGCACTTGGATGTTGGATGTCAGTTTCTGTGTTTCCTGGGATTCGAACCCCTGACCTTGGTGTTGCTAGCACCATGCCCTGTTAACTGATTTACAGGTCACGTAAGGACACTTGTTATGCAACTAACACTGTTGTTGTACTAAAGATTGTTTATAACTGTTTAAAGCAATAATTATGATTTTGTTATTGTTTTTTATAGTTTTAAAAGAATATTAGGAAATACATTTGCACATTTGACTATTAAATGATGCATTTTTATGTATTTTGTAGACAATATTCAAAACAACACGAACGAAACCCTAACAATCTTTTGCACAGACAAATGATTTTAAAGCTGCAATCTGTAATTTTCTTTGATTGAAGTTCAACAGAAATCGGGTATTGAGGATGTACATGACAGATCAGTGTAGAGTAGCACTGCCGATTGAACTCTCTCTCTTTCTTCTCTGGCTTGCTTCAAAAACACAGCCACTCTGGTTTCAGTCTGTAAACCAACAAACCTCACAAATTGTACAAAAGCACCAAGTTCACATGATAATTCAGATGGCTTTTTTTTTTGACATTTATGAGCTTCTCAGACAGGTTTCATATCACGTAATGTGTGGTTTCTTTACAGTTTGATTGGCTACAGAAAAAAGTACCATGGGAATCCAGGTTACCGGTTTGGGTTGTAAACGTTTCCATTAAGTAACAAAAATGTTCATGTAAATGTTATTTTGATAGTTCTAGGAACACTGAAAGGTTCTTTGGGGAACCAAAAAAGGTTCTTCTATGGCACTGCTGTGAAGAACCCTTTGTAGCACCTTTAAATAAGAGTTTACACACCCAAAAACCTAGTTTCATTGTATGATGATTTCTATTCACTGAAGACAGTTGTTAGTTTTTAAGAACAGGTCATTTATATTTAGTTTTCTTTGTTTTGATAATAGTCAAAAATATATTACGTTTAAAGATACATATATTATCATGATGTGTGTTATATATTTTTATATTATGTTAATATATATGATGAAATGCATAGATCAGTAGTTTAAAATGAAAAACACAGCAGAAAATGTAACTTTTCTATTCTTCTGGTTGATCTGCAGTTCTGTGGAGTGATGCCTTGTTCCAGATTCACACATAAACGTCTGGTTTTGCAGGCCATGTTTTCATACTGTACTTCTCTGAATGAAGGCCACAGTGTGTGGGAAGAGGAAGAGTGTAAAACCATTTGCATGGCAGGCAGATAAATTAATTTTTTCAGTTTAATGTCAATCAAATGCAGCTCGGTAATTGTATGCCATATCTGTTTTGGTTTATCTTTGTGACAGCTTTTCATACGAACCAAAAGCCCTAAACTGGTTGAACGTGATACAGAATGTTCTTTAATGTTCTCAGGATGTTTATTGTCCCCCGTGTGATGAATAGATAGCATGACAACACATGCTTTGGTAACTTCACCGTACCTTTAATTTCATCTGCCATGCCTTTGGGCAGTTTTTCTAAAAAAAGAGAAGATGAGCAGGTGTTGCACCTATTCCTGGTAACATTGATCAAATATTTAGGACATTTCCTGCACTATGTGCAAAAAAGTATTAAAAGTAACCAAAAGTACTAGCATACTAGACAATGCTATTCAGTCGCAATTGGTAACTTTTGGTTAAAATGATCACAAATCAGTTATTGAACAAGTACATGACTGATCAGTGTTCAGAAAAGTCTGCTTTCCTTACCCCAATTAGTACTAATCGAAAATACACATTAGATTTGTATAATGTGTAAAACAGGAAAGCAGCAGAAACTGTTTGATTGTTTGGTTTGTATACAGATTTGTGACAAAACAATGTATTTTTTTATATATACCCATGCTATTAATCTTTACTGTTACTGACTTTGTACCTTCAATTGTCTTGATAACACCCTGTCAGGTTCTCGTTCGTTTTATTATGAGTCTATAGGCGGCAGTAGCGAGCACTAGAGCTGTTATGACCGCCTGCAGGTCAACCAGAGAAGAAGAGCACACCGGAAGTGAATCGCAGGAGACGTCGCGGTTGTTTTTCCGTCTTCACGTAAACACGATTTATTTGTTTGTGTTTCTAAACTGCGGCTCACATTTACTCTGGATTCTGTAATAAAAAGTTAGTGAGGATGTTGGCTACAGGAGCGGTGAGTTTAACGTTGTTTGTGGTTCGTTTCGCTTGTTTGTGTGAGGCGAGGCCTGTTGGAGCTAACGGCTAAAGCTAACCCGGTCTGTTACTATGGTGACATATTAACGCTTATAATGCGCCGTCTTTTAATGTTGTATTGCTTTATGAATTGTTTTGTGTATGCGAATAATCCATTAGTGTATTTTATTTCTGAAACGAGAAATTTAGTTAAGTCTTAACTAGTCTTACTGAAACTTTCACTCGTCTGCAGTTTGTAAACTATTAGTTAGAATAGTTGGAAATATATGTGAAGTATTGCATTACATAAGTCATGATTATAGCTTGATTTTTCTTAGATATATAATAATGCAAGACAATATTTTTGCATAAGTTGTAGAAATACTTTAATTAAATACTTAAAGTTAATAGAATAAGTGCAGACTTGTTTAAGCAGTTGTTTATTATTTCTACTTATGATTATTGTTTTCCTGTAGCTCAATTGGTAGAGTATTGTGCATATAGTGCAAAAGGTTGTGGGTTCGATTCTCAGGAACACATACTGATTAAACATATAGCTTGAACGCACTGTAAGTCGTTTTTTTGGATAAAAGCGTCAGCCAAATACATAAATGAAAATGTAACGTCTTGTGTCATCTCTCTCTTCAGTCTGTAAGCACAGCAGGACTGGCGCAGGTGGACCGGGAGAAGATCTATCAGTGGATCAATGAGCTGTCCAGTCCAGAGACGCGAGAGAATGCCCTGCTGGAGCTCAGCAAGAAGAGGGAGTCTGTGAGCGACCTGGCACCCATGCTCTGGCACTCTTGTGGCACTATAGCTGCTCTCCTGCAGGTGTGTGTCAGCGATCACTCCAAAGAAACTTCTAGTGAAGCAGCCGCATCATTTCCTGTGATGTGATGGATGTATGAGACTGAAATCAAGATTCATGACAGAAAGCAAAATTCTGGACCACAGCTCACACACACTGTACAGATTCTCTTAATATTACATACAAAGCTTCCCATATTACATATAACATATGTATATGTAAAAAAAAATGTGAAGTTACTTTTGATATGTTATATATTATGTATATTGTTATGTTATATAAACGTTTCCTGATATTTATTTGAGTAAGCACAGTTTGTGTGTTTTATAAGTAATGGTTGTTTCTGTTTATTGTTTCTCTTTGTTGTACAGGAGATTGTAAATATCTACCCTTCCATTAACCCACCGACACTGACGGCTCATCAGTCTAACCGAGTGTGTAACGCTTTAGCGCTGCTCCAGTGTGTGGCCTCCCACGTAGAAACACGGTAACTCACTTCCTGTGCGCACATGAAATGGCTTTAAATGACGCACCAATCCCGACTTTATCCTCTAACTTTGTCCATTTCCTACACAGATCTGCTTTTCTGGCAGCTCATATCCCTCTTTTTCTATATCCTTTTCTGCACACGGTCAGTAAGACCCGACCCTTCGAATACCTGCGGCTCACGAGTCTTGGCGTTATTGGTAAGGATTTTGATTAAAACTGAAAAACAACACATTTTGTTTTGTTGGGAACAGCAAACTGCTAATCTTTGGTTTTGTAGGAGCGCTGGTAAAAACAGACGAACAGGAAGTGATCAACTTCCTGTTGACCACGGAAATCATACCGCTGTGTCTGCGCATTATGGAGTCAGGCAGCGAACTTTCAAAAACGGTATTGTTAAAAATGTTCTGTTTTTAATGTATTAATGTATTTTAATAAAATTTAAATATTTTACAAATTCAAAGCATTATCGTAACTCATATCGTATATCATATTCTTAGCGAGTTATCGCATATTGCATTTTTCTTCATTACCCTGTTTTCCTAATAAATTCCTCATGTATTGAATGTTATTGCAGCATGTAGGCAGATGTTTGGTGTGTTGTTGCTTGTTCTTCACCTTTGTTGTCCTCTTTTCAGGTGGCCACGTTCATCCTGCAGAAGATCCTCCTGGACGACACGGGCCTTGCTTACATCTGCCAGACTTACGAACGATTTTCACACGTCGCCATGATACTGGTGAGCGCTGCAGGTTTGATTGGCTCCAGACTCTCTTGTATAAAACCTCAGTGGATGTTTAGGTTTTTTAATGTGACTTTTGCTCTTGCAGGGTAAGATGGTTCTTCAGTTGTCCAAGGAGCCCTCGGCTCGCCTGCTGAAACATGTTGTGCGCTGTTATTTACGACTGTCTGACAACTCCAGGTATTTACAAGACCCCTTTACACTAAATAATCTGAAGTCACTTTTTTTTAGCCAGTAAGAGGTGCTGTTTACCATAGAAGAACAACAGTCCGTGCTGTACTAGACTTTTCTCTGTCTCTCTTAGGGCGAGAGAAGCTCTACGTCAGTGCCTGCCCGACCAGCTAAAGGACACCACTTTCGCACAAGTGCTAAAAGACGACTCCACCACCAAACGCTGGCTCGCCCAGCTAGTTAAAAACCTCCAGGAGGGGCAAGTCACAGACCCCCGGGGCATCCCGTTGCCCCCTCAGTAAACCCACACACACGCTCGCAACCCATCCAAGCACCTCCAGGACAACTAGGACACAAACCTGCCCAGAATCCAAACACACACAGACTGTTTTTACATATAAGGGCACTTAATATTTTTTGCCAAGATGTTTAGAAACGGGGCTCAGCATTCACGGTTTGTTCTTCGACATAGATATTGACTTTCGGACTTTGTGGGACTGAGAGGGATTCGGTCTCGCGTATTATCACTTTGTTTTGATGTTATTGTCTTTCCTCGTCACCTTTTTGAAGAAACCAAGAGGAGTTCAAAGACTGTTTTTTTGGTCTGCTGTTTTATTTTTCCTTGAGGACAAAAGGAAACGTGTATGTAATTTTGAAAGCTGTAAAATAAACATGCCATCATAAATGTCAAGTGAAATCATCGACCACTGTGCTGCTTTTTCAGTGTTGAGTGTTAATTGTAATATGTACATTCCTGCACAGTTAAAACTTACGTGTAATTTATATTTTAAACAGCAATATATTGACCCAGAATATCGTTTTACTGTTGTAGTACCAATGACAAGCTTTATATCATAGCTCTCTCCACTGATTGGCCAGTTCGGTCTGTTGCTAATCATTGTGTAATGAATATATCTGATTGGTCGTTTGTGTGTGTGAGTCTGGAAACATTCCAGGCGTTGACTGGATGGTACAGGCGCAGACAGGGATCCCCTTTTTAAGGCAGTGTGTGTAAGATGAGCCCAGAAGCTGAACTCGCCTGTGTTTTATTCATGAAGAGAAACATGAGCAAAGAACATGGGAAGAATTCCTAACGGCAGATGTGGCCAAATACAACCCAAATCAACGGGCGAGACCCCCAGCTAGTTATGGTTTTAATTTGGCTTGTTTTTTTATTTTACAGAATATGCTGATAGAAGTATAATCTAATTTGACCATCAGAATTGATTAAAAAATAAATACAAGTTCTCTGCCATTTTTTTAACAATAACTGTATGCCTTACACAGTAAGACATTTAAACAGTCTAGACTAGACTAGTCGACAATCGATAACAAATTCAAATTTCATTTTTTTTGTCTCCTGCATGGCTGCCATGAAGATTTTTAACTATTTCATGAGCATGTGATCGTATATTTGATCATTTGTGTGTGTACATGTGTACGTGGCAATGTTACGCACTTCTGATATGAGATCAGGTTAATGTGCACTGTGATCTGTGATTGCATAGTGTATAGTTTCGATAAAAGCATTGTTTCAGTTCGATTAGCTATTATTACATATTTACATATTTAGCAACAACCTAGTCATGTGGTAAAAAGTCTAAACCTAGAATGCCTAGCCATGCATAGCAACACCCTAGAAACCACCCATGTGATTTAAGTGTCATGACTGTGACCTTTACACACACATACACCACTTACAATTCTAGTCATAACTTCTGTGCAGCAAAATATGTAACACTCAATGCTCAGATCATTATGTACTCTTTAGTATTGTTTTCTTTATTAAACTGACATACCCTGGTTATATCTGGACTGAGAGATTCAAAGACGTGACAAAAAACAGTTGAAGGGGAGGACGGACTGAAAGTGAGGAGACCTTTTGTAAACACAGTTTGTGCGTGTGTGTATGGATCGGTGGGTGTGTTTTGCCGTGTGTTATAAGGGAGGTTTGTTGTGGTACGATCAGCTGTGGGAAGACGTGGACAGTCAGTTTGGCTCTGCAGCTGAAGGGGCCACATGACTTCTTTCTCCTGAACTGTGCCACTGTAAAGTTCAAACTCAGGTCCGGCTATGAGTCTGCAGCTGGTAAGTACACATTCATTCATCTTCTATTACAGAGAATACAAAGATATTTATTTAACTTCATGACCAGAATTTCATCTGCTCTGTTTGTGGCTTGTTTTGGAAAGTTTAGCTGGTTTCATTTTAGATTTATTTAGGATAAATGTAAAAAGACTTGTCAACATGTCAACATAATTGTGAATTAACTCTGAATTACCTTCAGTCACTAAATGATCACAAGATGTTTGCTTTTATGGTCAGTTGGCGTGTGTCGCACTAGTTCTCATACTGTACATTTAACAAACATCGTTTTGTTGTTGACATTATTTCCTTAGTTATTGTAATTATATAGAAATGCATATTTCATGGTAAAGTCTAATTAATAATATGAGTTAACCTCTTCAATAGTTCACATGGAGACTTCACCATGTTTTGACTGGTTGTTGGTGTTTTTGACTGATGTTAATACACTACACACTTGTTATGCAAGTTAATAATAGTGATCTGAGCTTCATTTGACTTCGACATACGTAAAGAAAAATATGTAAAGTAATCTGCGATTTTATGTTTAAAGCAGAGATGGGGATAGAAAGGCAAAAGTTAAATATTGTTTATCATACTGTATGTGGTGCATGTAAACCACCTGACCACTAGATGGCAGTACGTAACACATTTTCAGTTCAGTTGTAATTTAATGTAAATGGCACATGTTAGATGCTACTAGTGTAGCTTTAGTGGTTAAAGATTTGGGTAGTTATCTGAAAGTTTCTTCAAGAGCTGAATTGCGTCTTTGATCAAGATACCACTGAATCAGTAGTAATGTTACTGTAGTTGGCTATTACACGTTATTTGCATGCATAATATCATTTGATGAAAGCGGGTTGTGTGTTTGTTGGTAAATGCCCTGGCGTGTGAGTATTGAGGTAAAGTCAAGGAGAGTTGCTCTACTTTTGGCTCCCTGCAGTATAAATAACTCGTGCATAAAATTCGCAGTCGTGCTGCATCGATGCACTGACGTGAAAGCTGAAAAATGCGTGTGTCTGTAAACAAGATCTCCAGCATTTTCTGTTGAGTGTCCCACCTGCCATATGAATGAGAGAGAGAGAGAGAGACCAAGCACCTGCTCTGTATCAAATGCAGTGTTCTGAATAGCAAAGTAAAGTATGTAGTATATAGTATACATGCTGTGTTCTTATCACAGTGTGCATTTTCTGTATGCGTGATGTACACCGTTTATACAGTCTGCTACATGTGCTCAGTTGTGAAATACACAACAGAGCACAGTGTGTTGGGTACTGTATCCCACAATGCATTGCACCCCATTTCCTGTGTGTTTCGGGGAAATGGGGTGCGATGCCGACTACGGTATTTAATTCCAAAAATAGCCGGTCACATATTTGCTGAGAATCAGTTCTTTTCTGTTTTTCTGACAAATTTCTGTGATGTTGGACCAGAGGATTGACTTGCGTCTTTGATTTTCGAATTTGCATGAAAAATTGTTCCAAAATGAAGCGTCATTTCCTTTTTCCTACAAATGGTTCCAGAGAGAAGTATCTTAACATTGCAAACAACTGTATACTTCACCTGTAATTCCAGATTCAAAAACTCCAGGCAGGCTTAGAGTCCTTAGAGCATCAATTCAGTCTTCCTGGGTTGAGTGATTTCCCACTGAGAACGCTCACAGCTGGAGAAACAGTCTGTCGATAAACCCACTGCGCAATTTAGAGGTCTGTGAGTGACTTTATAACCTCGAAATAAAGAGCCACAGCTAGATGCACAGAAGTGTGAAGAGCAGGTCGGTTCTGCAACAGTGAGATGTCGCTGTTTCCTGCAGGCCTCGCTATGTGAGGTCGGGAGATTGAAAAGTCAGAGCTTTAATTTTTCTGTGTTTTTTTTAAGGAGGTTTGTGTGGTCACATTTGAAGACACGGACAAATAAATTTGCTCATGTCAACTTGGCTTGGCAATATTTTGAAGATTTTGAAAATGTTGATACACATGGAATATACGAGTAAGAATTATAAAAGTGTCAGCTATTTTTGATAGTGATTTTTTTGAAAGTGTTATTAATTGAAATAAGAGTTCATTTACTCTGAGCTGTTTTGCATACTTATCATTTGGCACCTTTAAATTAAATTAGAGATGTATCAGTTCAGTCTGGCCTATATATAACACTATATAGTTTGTGACAGAAGAACTCTTGTTTGTAATGCAAGTTTTACATAATGTGATTTTGTTTTTGGATTAATGCTAGACTTCAATTAATTTGTTATCTTTTGGTAATCAGAAAACAATTAAACATGATAAAGTACCTTCTTTTTGTAAAGGAGCATATTTAATTTTTTAATATATAAATCACTTTTGTTTCCAGCAGAAATAAGAATACCGTACTGTATATATACTGTTACAAATTACTCAAAATGTGAGAGAATATAGACAGCAAAGCGCAGCTAAACATCTTTTATCCTTGAATGGAAATATATTTCCTTAATCTGTTTAAATCTGCTTGTTTCATATAGATAAGAAATTAGTTTTCTTTGATTATGTTTCAGTCCAGCAGCACTGGAGAGAGGCTGACACAGAGAATCGATGCACTCTCGACTTTGCTTTGACAGACCGAAAACTCTGGGCACCTTAATTGGGGGGTATCAGTGTCTCCACATGACCTCGGAAATTGACCTCCTTCACCTCTAGCTCAGCTCCCCTGCGATCTCTCCTCCAGAGATGAAGGGAGGAGAAAGCAGTCAGGTTGTTCTGTCCGCTGCTAATTGCCGGTGTCCGTTTCAGCCAGCTCTCGAAACGTGATGCTCCCTCCTGGATGGATGTGGTGGGGAATTATGGATTTTTCTTTCCTCGTTCATGGCAAAAAGGCAAGATTAGGTTTCTAGCGTTGAGGGTGATGCGTGGAGATATCAGCAGGACTGAGATCCCTATCGGACAGATACAGCGCAAAAACACGACTGTTGATATTTCTGTGGTGGCTGCTGGTCAGATTGATTCACTGTCCACTTTTTCACCTCCTATGACTGATTTGAAAGCAGTGTTACGACTTCTTTAAATGGTTTAAACCAAGGTTAGGGAGCGGAAAACTGGCTCTAGCTCAGTAAGCAGAAATTGGAAGGCAAATTTTGAAATGTAGGCATATATTGGAATATGTGTAATTACTGTCGGCTCTGAATTTGTTTTTATGTAATATGTCAGGTGTGAATTTTGAAGCCACCAAATCAGCTCCAAGAAGTTTGTAAAATTAATAAAACTGGTGAAAGTTCATTGAAAAGTCACCACATTGCAAAAAATGGTTTGCGAATGTTACTTATGCTGACTTGAAGTTTAACATTAAACAGAAAAATATGTTTGTTTTTTTTACCTGACATTCAAATTAAATTAAGTAGCCCAACAATTGACATGAATATTAATTTTTAAATAACAGACCGTTTGTCTTTCAGGAAAAAAAATGTTCCTTGTTGTTATGTCGCTTAAAATGATTGGCTCTATTACGTCTGCTCATTATTAAAATGCATGAATATGTAAATGTCACTCTTTAGTCTGTGCGCCTTATTCGTTCTTATTTATCCATGAAATCATTTATGCATAATGAGTCAGATTAGTTGATTGGTCAGCACTAGTTGGTCAGATTAGTTGATTGGTCAGCACTAGTTAGTCAGATTAGTTGATTTGTCAGATTAGTTGATTGGTCAGATTAGTTGATTGGTCAGTTTTCTTAACTCTAAGCTCCTTTCTTCCCCATGGCATTGTGTAAAACAGATGTTTTTCTTCAGTTTACTATATCAGTAAAGGATGCAGGCCCAGGACGTTTTTTACGTTCCAGCCTTTACGTTAGATGTGCACAATCTGTTCAAAGTGACGTAGATGGAAAACATGGATCACGGAACAAAGCCCTTATCGATATCTTATCGAAACGCTTCTGTGTACTGTAGTTTTTTTAATTCTCAGCTGAATTATGCCCATATAGACATTTTAACATCTTTTGTGCATGTTTACGAGACTTATCGAAAGCAGAGAAGAATTGTTTTGATGTGTACATGACATGCGATCGTTCATGGCTAATAAATAACTCTCTGGTTCGTCTCTTGGGCCTCCTGCAAACAGTCAGCATCGAATCTGTCTGAGTTTCAACTTTCACTCGCAGGAAGACGATGGACATTTGAGATGACTGTTTCTTTTGTGCTTAACAAACCAGCACACACACACAACAGTTCACTCCCTCCTGATTGTCACACGCAAAACTGCCAACATAAATGCAGAGATCTCATAAAAGTTATCATTATGAAAAGTTATAACTTTATTTAGTGTTTAAATATAAGACATTGTTATAAGACATTGCTATTAAAATCTTACACTGCTAAGACTGGATTTGTTTTCAGTTTAACATTAGATCTTGTTTTTATAGCTTCATTTAGAAAAGTCTTGATCTGTTTATAGCTTTATCGTTGCGTTTTTATATTAATTAAAATATTTCAATTTTAAAAGACAGATTTCTTTTATGGATTTTAAATTTCTGCTACAAAACCTGCTGAGATTACATTTAGAAAAAAAAATACAATTTAGGATTACTAATACATTTATGATTGTATTATTTTTATATGCTGCAGGTGGTGGATTGTGACTGTGATATTCACTCATGTATCCGTGCACTTGGATGTTTGGTAAAGATGTTTCTTGTCTCGATTTATGACCGGCCTGTTTCATACAGACAAACATCAGAAAAACAAGCGATGTCCTGAAGAGTTTTACTGTACAACACCACAGAAAGCGTCTCTTCGAGAACAAGAAAGGTCAGAAAGGTTTTTTAGACAGTTAAAGTCTCTCTTTAAAAACCACTGCAGGGTTTTCTTGGTGACTGAATATTTAACACAAAATGCTTCATTTTTTCCAAACGTTGCTCAGCAACCGAGGGCTCCCTTCACTTCCCCGACGATCATAACCTCAGAGGTCAACACATTTTCATTTTTCTCTTTATAGAACTGCATGAGTTTGGCGCAGGAGTTATTTTCGGAAAGTATTTGAATAAAGTATCATGTTGTGTCGTAATGAAGCTGTTTTCTACCATCCAGCCTACGATACAGATCAGCTTTAAATGCAACGTGAGTTGTAATCGAATGTGGTTTTTGTTTAGTACATTTTTCATTACTTTCTGATTCCCATGTAAGTAATAAAGGTTTATCTGCAGTTTGGCTTCTGTGTGTCTGTGATTTATCTCTCTCTGTCTGTCTCTCTCTCAGACACACACGTTAACTTATCTCTCTAAATGAAGACATTCCACGGACACAGCTAGATCTAAACACTATAACCTAACCCACACACACACGTATAGTTTTTCCTCCCTCGCTTTGGTCCCTGGAGTTCAGCACAATCATTAAACACACAATATGGTTCCCCTGATTACACAGCACTTTCCAGCAACAGGAAGTGATGTGCATTTAAAACAACACACTGCTGTAATCTACACGCAACACAATTCCGTTCTGTTTCAAAAGACAAACGTGTTATTGTGTCCCATTACGTACAGGATCCCACATCGACAGCAGGTGGACATTAGATTCAGAATGGTTTGCTGTTTGCCTCTCATCGCTATGGCACGATTCATCAGTAAATTTAATCTATACGAAAAACCATTTTCATTCTCTTTTATTGACGTAGTACCATCTGGGGAGAAAGCTGTGTGGAAGGAAAATAGTATTAATATTATCTAATAATATCTTAGCCTAACATCCACAATCCAATCAAATCCCAATGAATAAAATCAGTCTCGCCCGACCTTATTTCCTACCGAAACACAACAGCACAAAAGTTAAATGCGTTTGAATGCTGTTTCATGTTGCTAAGTGTTTTTCTCAGGGTCACAGTGGTGAACGAGCGAAACCATTGTGATTTCAGCAGCTTTGACGTGTGACGGTTTCCTGCTTGGTTTTGAACCTGCAGCCTTTGTGATGGCTGGCCTGTCGGTAACTGATTGCCTACCAGCAGGTTATTTTGACAGGTGCCTTGAATTCAGCCTCTGCAGGCAAAACACGACCGAAACAAACCAAAACACCATTGAAAACGAACAACGAAACCTTCTTCAAAGAAAAACTCGTATGTTTTGGTTTCAGGCTGTTCGAAACCGTCACTTGTAAGTACAAAGACTTGACATGAATGAAGATATTGTGTGATGTGTTGAAAAATGGGGCGTTATTACTTTTCTCGGGATCAAAATATCTTATATAGGTTTAGTGGTGGACTACTTTCACCTAGGCTAGTATGCATCTGCAGAAAGAACACCTTAACTGCATAGCAACACCCTGGCAACCAAGCACAACGCCTGATAACATTGTTGCCGTTTTTCATTGGCAAGCACCACTCAGATTTTCTTCTGAAAATGTATGAATCTTGTTTCAAAATCTGCTAATGCTTGTGTCTGAAATGCGTATTTAAATATCGAATGAACGTGTTTCATGGAGAATCAGAGTGTTTCATAATAAATTTGTCAATAATGATCAACACTTTTCTTTCTTCCAGGTTCAGGATAAAGAAAACGACAGTCAAAGAAATTAAAAATGAAGGAGCGCAGAGAAAAATTAACAGTAGGTAATGTTTTTCCATTTACAGCTTTTAGAGTTTTTTCCTTTCCCATAAAGGAAAACGTTAATGTCTTCATTGTGATCTGTGTATCATCTCACCAGTCGATGAGAACCTCAGGGATGGATACGGCAGGATTGTTAACACGTATTCTGATTCTGACGCCTGTAATAGTTTCAGCCGGTCGATGCGTCGCGTAATACAAGCTCAGCCCGAGGTTATTAAAATGATCATCTAATGAGACTCCAGCTGTAACATGAGCCTGCGGACATGTCAGAGTTTCAGGAAATTAAACAGGTGGAAAAACAAGATGTTGACGGGCTCTGTCCTTTTCATAAAGTAGCTAAACGACAACTCATTTATTAGTTAAAACGTAAGATCTTGCAAATATCTGAAAGATTTGTTTCGTATTATGATTTGTTACCTAAGTAGACTAACAAAGTAAGCATGCATGTTAGTAAGATGTCTGGAAAGCCTTGCGTTTTACTTAAAGGCATAGTTCAGCCAAAAGTTACAATTATTTACCCGTGACTGGGTTTTTTTTTAATAAAACAAAAAGAGACGAAAACTTGAAACCATCTCCCACAATGCATCTGAATGCATCTCCCACAATGCATTTCACCTCTCCATTGTACTGTAGGGCTGAGATTGTATTTCTGCTTGTAAAACAAAGAGGTTTTCGTCAGGTGAAAAATGACATGTTCTTTGTGTTTGCTAAATTGTGTAGACATAAATACACGCTTCGCTGAATGCAGAAGATAATTTTCCATCCGGTAAAGAAAGAACAGACCTGTTCTTTCTTTCCTACATGCACTTGTTGTTTTTGGATGCAGGCACCTGGTGCGAGCTGCTTTCTGTCACAGTGGTTTGCTTGTAGATGGCTGCGTGACATCATCTGCTTACCTCAGTAGTTATTTTTTGTCTGTGACATCACTGCCTAGACATGACACGAACACGAAAACATTGCACATAACAAAACCGGTCCAGATATTCTCTCATTCTACACTAAATGTTACAAATAAAACCTGCATTATCAAAACTAACTGCCCTGTGATATGCTGAATTTTAAAACACTATGAAATTAAAATATTTGTTTTATTCCATTTGTTTCATTGCCTAGCTTCTTAACTGGTATTTTTTCAAGTTTATTTTTTTAAGTTTATTTATTTAAGTTTACAACATGGTTAAACTGGAACACAAACAGCAGATGGTGCAGAAACGGAGAAATGCCATGCCCGTTGTGGGGGACGTGAGACCCCTGGCCGATGCTCTTCCGGAAGTCTCCCAGATTTTGCCAGTGCTGAAAATCCCTGCGATAAAACAATAAAGCATAAGTACCTTACGTTATATTTCATCTTATGGGAATCTAGCAGCACACCACGAGTTGGCAACAATTTTGCTATCTTTGTAGATTAATCAGATGTTTACACAAGCAGATGAAACTCTGAAAGCCAAACACTTTTGCCTGATTTATGACTGCATTGATCCGAGACAAAACAGCCTGTTTCTCTCCTTTTGCGTTTGTGACATTGCTCTGCTTGCTGCTTTTGTTGTCTTGCATGAGTAGCGCAGAAATAACGTTTGTCAAAGTGCTTCAAAGTGTGTCTTTAATTATGCTTTTAGGTTGCTGAAACCTTTTTTTATTATAAATTCTGTTCTTTAATTAATAGTGTTAAAATGAACATATTTAACAAAATGTTTGTTTTCATCTGCTTCATCTCAGTTTGGTGAAGACTACAGACTACAGCAAGATGAAACCTGCCCAGAAACGAAAGTTGCTGTAAGACAATTTTCCACAAAAAGTGAGGCCTGTTTTTTAAAAAAAAGATTTATTTTAGATCTTTTTCAGAATTTTTTTGATGAGGAAATTGGAAAAAAAACATTCAAGATATGTGGTGTTGTTAAAACATATTTTGTTTGTTTTTGGTTTTGAGGCTGGCACAAGACGTAATGATCTTATTGCGAGCAGATCCGTACAGTCGAATTTGAAACAGGTCGTTGTTTTGTTCTGATTCTGGCATGGATGAAACGTCTCAGAAATTACTTAATACCTTAATAACTTAATGACTTCATTTGAACAAACCCCCATTTTAAATATTCACCTCCGGTTTGTAGCTCATCCTGCACTCTTGTGTTGTACCAGCAAGAATAGCAGCTCAGTTTATGGGTTACTGAGGACAGATGTTTTTCTGTTCTAAGTGCTGAATTTAAGACTTAGTGGACAATGAAAAGGGTGGAAAATATTTGTCAGACTTGGAAGAAGCCAGAGAGACCAGAATATTATAGAGCTCTTTTAATGTTGGCCAGTAAATGACTTAGCAACGCCCTAGCAAACCCCAGAAGACCCTAGAAACCATCTAGCAATACCTTAGCAACTGCATAGCAACACCCTGGCAACCACCCACTGCACCCTAGCATTACGTCAGAGACACACTGACAATTTTCCGTTTGTTTTTCAGTTTGGACAAACTGGCAGATTTTTCGGAAATCTGTTTGTAATGTTGACCCTGTCATCATTTGCGTCTAATATTAGAGACCAAAACTCTAAATGAACCAAGATCAGACGTATCTGTCGGGTATTGTGCGCCTCTGTATTTCCATGGCAACACACTGGAAATAGAAAGACGTGGCAGCCGTGGCGACACGCTTTACAGACGAAGGTCAAACAGGAAGTGGATTGTTGTCGTTACCCCGACTTCCTCTAATCGCTTAATGAGTGTAGACGGTCATTATGAAGCTCTGTAATGTCTGATGTTGAAGAGGAACATTTATTCCTCTATAGTGCATCTTCTTTTAGTCAAACTGCAGCCAATCTGATGCAGAAACAGGGAACATCATGGAATATCATCACAATATTATTGCATCTGTTGTCTATTATACCTGTTATTGTCTGCATCTCTTGTGTTATACAGAAGAAGACAAGCTGAGTTTGAAACAACAGGGCAAGTAAAAGATGACAGAAGGTTTATTTTTGGGTGCACTGTGCCTTTAAGTCAGTTTGTGGGTTTCTAAGGTTATCCAGAGAAAAGTCTGATATGTATGTGGGTGTAAATGTTACATGTTCACCAGCATGATATTTATCTCATTTATCTTGTGTGTTTTTACTGAGAAATGTTATGAGAATCACCATTAGGAATACTGGACCTCACAAAAACAAACAAAAAGACAAATTAGGCTCCAGCTACGTGAATCTGGGAGAGAATCTCTTAAATCAATATGCAATTAAATCAATACAAAGAAATGAAAGGTCCAAAGGTTTCTTGCAAAAGGAAAAAATGAGATTCACTTGTTGTATTGAAAATGTTTCTTTATTAGCACAGTGCCTATTTCTACAATCACATATTTCTAATGTATGAAAATCAAATCATTGGGTTGTGTGGTCAGCAAAATGATGGTTTCATTTTCCATAATCGCTCTGTTGTTTCTAAAATAATGCACTGCTTGTTATATAAGCCAGTATTCATGGGTATATGGGGGTGGCCGGTGCTCGCGTGCTGTTAACTCATCATCGCCTCATCTTCATCCTTCAGTGGGTCAGATGCTTAAACAGAACCGACAGCAACCCAGTACCCCTCACACGAGTCCCCGTGATTCACACACACCGGCTCAGAAACAGCAGTTATTGTGCTTTCCATCTCCACAACCTTTTTTTGCATTACAAATGAACAAAAATCAGTTATTGAGCAAATACATGACAGATCAGTGTTCAGCACAATCTCCTTATCTTACCCTGATTCACAACAGTAAGTTTATAATACTGATTTATAATGTGAGATAATGAAATATATGAAAAGGACGTAAAGTAACCTGCAGCTTTGAAAGCTTTTATTTAGTGTTTATTTATATTTAGCATCAACAGAGCAAAACTATTTCCTCATTTGCTGTATTTATTATCTGAGCCTTTTGCATAAGCATTATAGTCTATAATGTGTGTTATATTTCTTACATGTGACATTGAAGTCCTTGGTAATATGTATTTTGTGGCCTCAGGAAGTGTTTGGACCCTTAACAAAAAGTATTGTTAAAGTATTAAAAAAATAATAAAATAAAAAGAAAGAACTGAACATGTCCTGCTTCCTATCATTAAAATAAATCCATGCATTTTAAGTGTCTCATATTTGACAAAGTGCAGTGCATGCAAAAACGTTTAAAAACGCGATTTAAACGTCAAACAAATGTTTTATATGCGGTTTCAACAGGTAACGTTTTATTTCTGTCGTGCAGGTGAGAGCTGCAAGTCTCTCCATCGAAATAGAAATGATATCGCTCAACTCTCCTGCTGACCAATCAGCGCGATCATCGAAGTCACGTCCACCAATCACATGTCGGAGAGTAGAACCTCCCGCCTGCTGTCTGGCCAATCAGCTGTCACCTCGGTTTAGTAATCCGGTATATTGTATCGCGGATGAAATCACGGCTCCTGAAACGATTCCCGGTACGATATGCGGCGATGCGCTGAATGCATGTTGCTTTCTTATTGTTTTGCATTCGTGCATATCGTGTTATTCATTACAGGCATCTTGTCCACCGTCATCCATCCCCAGCCTTTATAAATCCAGCGATCTACTGTAAGTATTTTTCACCTTTTTCTTCTCGATCAATAAAATGCATGCATGCATTTCATTCGCATTACCGTGTGCTTGCCTAAAACACCAATATATATACCCATGCATCAAACGAGGGGTTGAATGCAATGAATATATTATTATAAGAGGCTCAGATGGTGCTCATCTTAAAGCCTGATGGGGCAGATCTGGTTTAATGTTGTTCAATTCAGGCGATTTTTATTTTGGCTTTTTTAAACAAGTGTGTGGAGATCCGATGAGTTTTTGGAAGTGAATAAAGAGACTGTGTTGACAGCCTGACTTATATATATATTAATATATATAAATATATAAGCTGTTTCAAGCCCTGATTTAACTTATAAAATTCATATTTGTTTCTTTTCTGCGACAACATGTACTAAAATAAGCATACAGTATCATCACATGTTATTACAGGGCTGATGTTAAATTGATATTATGGTTATATCATAATGATGCATTATATCATAATGATGGGAAAAAAAGTCATGGCAAATCTTTTTGCTGGAAGGTTTTTGGTATTTATGTATTTTTATATGTTCTGAGAGAATATATTTACAATCTGAGAGGTGAAACGTACTTAAATAAGGCCTGCTAATGGTGAACAGTTCATAGAAAGAGATTTATAAGACATTTCTGTGTTTTATATCAGGACTGTGGTATGATTTGCTGCTTTGTTTGGATTCCAGTCATGGTTTGTTTAGTAAAACAAGTTAAAACACGGGCGAGAATATGAATCCTGTGCGGAAAGAAATGAAGGAAGCCAAGATGTGAACTGAGTGATCAACACAAACAAAAGTCACACTGTGGAATACTGGATTGGGAATACGGGATTGGGAATACATAACGTTTGGTTAAGAAGTTCAGAATAATGTCACAAGATTGTGTCATTAGTTCATGATGTATCACCATTTTAAAGAAACATGTTTAACAAATAAATGACATTTTAATGTTGTGTACAGTTTTGCTCTTAAATGCTCCCTCATTTGTAAGTTGCTTTGGATAAGAGCATCTGCTAAATCAATAATTATAGTATAAATGTACATTTAATGTCAATTATTCTGTACGTATGTTTAAGCTATACGCACATTGGCCTTAGCTTAAAGCAGATGCCCTGAATTTTAAAATCTAAAGCACAAAATCATAATTTTCCCTGTTCTGACAACATGTTACTGTTTTCAGACCAGCGGTCCGTTTTGGCTGAGCAGAATCAGGGTAATGTGTAATGCATTTCTGTAGGTCCGTTTTGCAAAGCGACCTTTTTCAGGTTATTTCGAAAGCCATACCAAAAAGCAAAACCATGCGCAAGTGATTTATTATTATTTGCCTTTTATTTTGAAGTTGTGCATGTGACTTTTATTTTGAATAATTGTGTTTTTCTGTCTCTGTTGCTGGTTTCTCTTTCCACCTGTGTGCTGTTCATCAATTAGTGTGAGTATATATCTTGTGTGTGTCTTGTGGGTTATTAAAAGTTTTCCGTACGTAGTTGGTGTATTGCGGCTTGGCCTTAGTTACGGTTGTGTCACTTTTTAGTTGTGAGTTTTTGTATTCAAAACCTTCTACATTAAGCCAAGATGTTAAATAAAACATTTGAATCCATCAGAGGTCGGTCGAGGTTCAATCTGGCATCGTGATCTTCATCTTCATCATTCTGCGCTGTCTGAAGTCTTGAGTGTTATTGCCTGCAAATAGAGCAGAAATAATCAAGATTACACTGCAGGTTAAACTGAGCTCAGATCTGGTGTTTGTTTTAGAAGGAACGTTTAGAAACATTGAAAATACATCTTTGCATACATTCTGGTGTTTGAAGACCTTAAACCCTGATGCGTGGAGTTTGAATGAGCAGATAGCAGGTGTTAATGTTGTATTTTCTTTTCAAAATTGGTGTATTGTTATAAATGATTGTGATTGTGTTTTTTTGTCTGATGTGGAAACATCAGTTTGTAATCTTGCAGGTCATGAGAGGCACAGGGCCCCTGTGTGCTTTAATTCGATTTCCAGGAACATGTCGGACTGCTTATTCAATCTGTCATTTATTATGTATTTTACCTTCTTTGACATTCATTAGCATGGTTTTGGCCGGGTAAATAATAGTTAGTCGTTCATTTGTTTCTGCTTTGTTTTTGCACAATATTAACATTGTTTGCAAATGACACAAAATTGGAAAACTGAGCTCATGTGTGATTTTATTATAGAACGTTTCAGCAGCTTATAAATGTTTCGTGAATGAGGTTTGTGCGATATTTGCAGTTAAATTGCGGGACACTGCTGTTTTATTTTAGCTGTAATTGTAAACGTTTAACAAATAACAGTCGTATGCTGGGAATATTAGGTGAGACGTCGTTAAAATTTTATTTGCATGTTTGTCGTGCAGAATCATTACTGACGGTTCGGCGAGTGTGTTTTGAGACTCAAGACTAGTGTGGGTGCTTTCTTGTATACGACTCTTCACATATGAAATTATTCATATGTTAAATGTATTTAGTTAATTGAGTCTCACACTCTTGACTGTGAAGTATGTGTTAATAACAGCCGCACCACCGACTAAAAAATGATCATGGCTTTAATTTTTAACCAAATCGTTTTTTTTGTGCTGTGTGTACAAGAACAATTCAGATTTTTACATGCAATGATATAGCAGTTCTCTAAGCCCATTAAATTTGCAAAATGTCACCTAAGTACATTTAAATAAACACAGATTTGTATGTAGGCAGAAATAATTGATCAACGTACTAGTTTCATAAGATCAAATGAATTAAACAGACTGGGATATTGGGAATAAATATTAAAATGTTGTAAAGTTTGGTGATATTTGAATAGAGACCTGCAGCAGAATCATGTGTGAGAAGTTATTTTACAGTGACGCAGTGGTCACACGCAGAGCTCAATTTTTATGTAATATTCAATGTTTTACTGTTATAAAGTCTTGCTGTAGGAGACCTATGGCTGTTACGTAGATGCTTTCACTGTTAATAACTAATATAAAATGTCATTTGTAGGTGGATGCTATGAAACTACTACAACTATCAAAACTTGTTTGTTTGAGCCGCCCCACCAGCTCAACACAGAAACATTGATTCACACAATGGCATGAGTTTGGGGCGGGGCTACCTGTTTGTCCAACCAATGGCAGATCTGTATAAATGTAGTCATTTCTGCAGTTCTGTTTGGTGACACTAGTGGCCTTTTAACACACAACCTTTGAAATATTTGACCTTAACATTTAGAGTTGTATATAACACACAAGAAAGATGTTTCAGTAATTCTGCACTATTAGATTTGTTAGACATTATAGATTACTATAGATTATTAGATAGTATAGTCGGCTCATAATAGAAATGTCATGTGAGAATGTGCTGTTTTCTAACTAAAACACACTGTTGCAGAGAAGCAGAAAAGACTTTTTGGAGAGCAAAACTCTCTTCATATCCGTCAATTGCTTGTTAATATTGTGAATATTTATTTTACAAGCCCTTCTGACACAGACACTGTAATCCTCCTTCATTAAAGTTATGAGGATCTTCAAGGATTATCTTGAAAATAATTGCCAAAACTGTCCCAGTAAAGTGAAGTTTGTTTTGTGATAAGGTGCAGTTTATTGGCATATGCAAAGGATGTATTTTGTCTGTACTGAGAAATATTTTGTAGGACTCTGTCACTATTAAATCTGTTCAAATGTGATTTGATGTCACACTATAGTCAGTGTCTACACTGCCATCTGCTGGCTGATGTATTCTGGTGCATTATATTCATATGTGGGGATCATTTTCTATTTTAAACAAAACCATGTCATCAGCTCAGCTAACAATTTTAGGCTGTAAAAACGTTCCCCTAACGTTTTCATGAAGTAACAAAACCCTTACAATGTTGTTTTGAAAGTTCTAGGAGCGTTAAAACGTCCGGATTTGTAGACATTGAATTAACATTATTTCTGGGTTATGAGAACGTTATTTAAACATTGTAACAAATTCTGTAACTTTTTAAAACGTTGCAGGAAGGAAGCAAGTAATTATACTTGCACTAACTATATATATATATATATATATATATATTTACATAACTACTTATAACCTCTTTAAAATATTTGATATAAAATGTTAAAAAAGATTCTGCTGACTGCAAAAATGTCTTTGATAACTTTAAGAGAATGTTAGCCAACGTTCTGAGAACGTTCCCTGTTAGCTGGGCAGTCTCCGGTCTGTTATTTACAGTACATTACATTGCAACTTTTGATGATATTGACTTTTAATAGCTTTATGTGTTTATACATACAGGTGCACATCGTGTCCTCACACACACTGTACACTAGAGGGAGACAGAGGCCTGCTGGTCACATGACGTACCTCCTACAACATACAATTGCTTGCTGGGATTTTGGGGCTGTTGGTGCAACATGAGATTGGAGAGACTGTATGACTGCGGGTGTGTGTGGTCTTGTTTTTTCACGGTTGTGAGGACAGTATAAGTCACACACACCTGCAGTGTGGGGACCAGTCAGCAGTCCCTATGCAGGAAATAGATTATGAAACAGACTAAATGATGCTTTATTGAAAATGTAAAAATACAAGAAGGGTTTTTGTAAGGGTTAGGTTTAGGGGATGGAAAAGTTTGTAAGTACAGTATGTAAGTCTTGTGGGATGTTCCCATAAACCATAGAAACCTAACATTGTGTGTTTGTTGATGCACGTGAGGGTTGGTCGATTCACACCTTGTTGAATCCCACCGGCATCTATATAATGGTGCCGACAGTCCCACCTCTCTCTCTCTCTCTCTCTCTCTCTCTCTCTCTCTCTCTTCTCTCTCTCTCAACAAAAACACTTTCCTCCTCCCTGTTATTTCTCCATGGACCTCGATCTTGTTGCTCACTCCTGAAGTTGACTTCAGAACAGAGAGGCAGACAGACAGACAGACAGACGAGGAAGCGCTCACGGCTTGCACATTATGGTTCAGTGTCAGAACTGCTCTCCAAACATGACCACGTTTTACACGCTCGTTCGCAGGAGATTCAAGAGAAGACGTAAAAAACGTTCGGAACGCAAAGGTAACCGACATCACCTGCTGTGTATCTGTTAAACGTCTGTAAAACGTCTAATGCAAACCTCAGCTGACAGGGAACGTTCTCAGAACGTTGGCTAACGTTCTATAAAGTTCTCTTAAAGATATCAAAAAATGTTCTTGCAGTAACCTTTGTAAAATGTTATTCTTAAGTTGTTAGTGGAATGTTTAAAACGTTACAGAATACACAGTTTGAATACCATTATCATAACCAAACGATAACATTAATACAACGTCTAAAAAACTGGTTGATTTTGCAGCAGACGTAACATCAGTGTAGAGTTGCATACAGTCTTTGTTTCAGTTTATGTTACAGCTGGTCGCTGTGTGTAATTGTTGTTTGTATGTCAGTGTTTGTGTAATTTCTGACACTTATATTTGTGTTATGGGAGCTGAGAGAGAGTTCTCGGTTATTCTATAGTAAAATGCATTTTATAGTTATATTATTGCAAAACTCTTATTTGTGGTTACATATATAATTTGCTAATGCTATACAATAAGATATTAACGTTAGTAAAGGACCTTACTGGAACCTTACAGTAAAATATAACCATGAATTGTTTTTACAAAAAAGAACTCCAATAATACCCAATAATCAGAGATAACTGGAAAATGCAAAATATGAAAATTTCATTAAGACTGTAGGACTCATCTTCCTCTATGACTAAAGCTTATGGAAAGTTGTTCTTTCCCTCTGTGTCATTCTCTTACTCTGTCTTTCTTTCTGTCCCTCTTTTCTGATTCTCTCTTTTCTCTCTGTCTTCTCTATTCAATCTTTCTCTCTCTTCTTTCTCTCTCTGCTCTGTTCATATCTTTCTCTCTCTCTCTCTCTCTCTGTCTTGCTCTGATTCATATCTTTCTCTCTCTGTCTTTCTTTTCTCTCTCTCTCTCTCTCTCTCTCTCTCTCTCTCTCCCCTCTCTCTATGCTGAAGGCAGTAGATAGCAGGTTTATTCAGACAGCTCTTCATGTGTGAAGTTTAATCCTCTCATTAGATCAGTCACTTCACACAGCTCATCTCTCACCATGGTTACGTCTCAGAGTATGGTCCACCCTGTGTAGTGCTCACTAGTTCACCACGAGTGATTGAGTTACAGTGGTGTTAAAGACGAAATCATTTTGTTTGCATTTAGGAATAAATATCTACTGTGTCAATGAAACTGGCTAGCCTTTAAAACTTATAATTATAATATCGAACACTGTAAAACAAATTAAAAAAGTGTTTGATATTATACCAATGACCTAACAATTAACAATATAATTTTATAGCAATTATTAATCTGTTAATTTTCTAATATATAATGCAAATACAATTGTTCATCGTTTATTCGCGTTCATTGTGCATTAATGTTAACATACAACTTTGGATTTTAAAAATGTATTAGTATATGTTAAAATTAACTGAAATTAATAACTGCTGTAGAATTATTGTTTATTTGTGTTAACTAAGGTAGATGACTAATGTTACGGTTATGTCTACCGGTATTAAAGGACCTGTTTGTTCAATAAACAAGTAACTTTTAATTCCCGTCCCTTTTGTATACTAACGCCCTCCCCAGCTTACACCAGACGGCGGTCTCGTTGGATTCCTGCGTTCAGATCCAGCTCAGCAATTGTTGTTGCAATAATAGCGTTGTGATCTAGAGATCTTTCTTTCTTCCCATAATCCTCTTTATGTCTCTTTTAGTAATAGATTTGAAGCTTCCATCCTTCTTAAGTGATCTTGAGGGAGTTTGCACACAAGCAAAAACTCTTGTGAAGCATTCAGCATATGAATGCGTAAAGCAGGGCCGGGTCTGTTTAAAAACCAGCCTGATTGACCCACCTATCTTATATTCTTTTTGGTCAACGCATGCCTACATCAGAATGTGCAAAAAATAGTTTTGAGCCAAAGCGTGGTGCTTCATTTCAGTCACGTTATGTTCAGTTGCATAATGTTTACTGTAATACAGCACGTTGGATATCAGGTTTTAACTTTTACGTTTTTTAGAAAATTAGTTGACGTTTACATAAAGCCTGCAGTTTATAAGCTTACTTTCGAAAAACTTACGAAAAACTACAGAAAACTTGGCAAGTTATTTGAATACGTGGAAGTAAATATAGCATTTTATTAGAAATTGGAGCACAGTAAATGAGATAAACACGGTTTTAAACATTTCTAGTGTCCCCCCCACGCTCTTATAGGGCGATAAAAAAGCGATTTCCTCCAGAGCAGGTGTAGCGAAGTGAAGCTGTGTCAGACGAACTGTAACTTTAATCTAGCAGAGGGGAGGGCATAAAATTCGGCATTAGCTGGACTCGTTTGCTTTGACCGGCCGAGACCAAAAGCGTGTCCAGCCCACCTGTCTCCTGTTCTGGCTTTTCACCCTCTCTTCTCGTTTCTCTGCTGATGGACTGAGCGATATATCCGTCTCCGTGGCATGGGGTCCAGTCTGGAGCTTTGCTGATAAACGTGTCGCTTTTCCCAGCCGCTCTTACCCGTGAGATCAGTGGCACCACTGTGTGCTTTTTAAGATGCCCCTTCACAGCTTTAGGATAGCGGTAGCTTACCGTTTTTTAGAACTTTGCTTCTACTCGTTTTTAGAAGTTGGTCGATTGATCTTCAAAGGTGGTGCGAGCTAGCTGAGGTTCGCCTGTTGCCAGTAAACACTTGTATGTTTTCAATTCAAACAAACATATTCTGTTATAATTGTCATTCGTGTGTATAAAAGCAGGTGAAATTTGCTCTTTAATAAGTTTTGTAAAAAATTAGTTAACATTTTGTTAGATGTTCGATGCATTCACAAAGCTAAGGTATGGCTGAAAAGGCGTATTGGATATTTGCTTGCTGCCTTTTCAAGGGTGATAATGACTGTTTTCAAAAGGTTTCACAAACACATTTGCAATTGGTCAAGAAAACGTTTACTCCAATCTCATGCCATTGGTCAGGTTCTGCTTTTTATCAGCAGGAACAAGATGGCCAAATAATTACAGATTAATCGACCTATCAGTTTATCTGTCTATTCATCTTTGTTTTTTCCCACAGGGGTCATCAGCACGGCTGTGAATGGAGGTGGAACATTCTCTCGTTTGTGTTGTGTGTCTTTGGTTTTCTGTTTCTTATGTGTTTCTTCCTCTAAAGAAACCACCACAAGAAAAAGTCAATGAAAACTCAATGTTTGTTGTTTGTAGCAGCCTTCAGTTTTTCCATCAGTTTAGTTCCGTTGTTCACCTAAGACTTCAAATTGATGATGCTGAATATCTCAGACGCTGGAGATTTGTGGGTGTTTATCTCCCTTAATAATTCATCGTACAGAAGCAGCCGTTTGGAGCAAAATGCCATTGAGAGATAACATCATCCTCCTATTGAAAACACACAGTGAAGTCGGACACATCTACACAACGAGTTTGATCTCCCATCCCAATGTGTCACCGTGAAGCACATAACACAGTCAGTCTGCCTCTCAAAATATATTCACTTCTACATATGTATAAAATATACCAGAATTTGGATTTCTCTAGCTCCTACAGTGTTTCTTGTAGAGCCACAGGGCTGTACATCTGAGCTATCGGCTGCGTCTTAAGATCGTACGTTTGCTCTTCGCTCACAAACCTGCTGTGCATTCTGAACTGGCTGCTCTCCGTGGGGCTGAATTTGTCTTTCTTAGCTCGCAGCTCTCCGTGGTGCTGAACTGCAGTCGCATTAATGCACCTCACGCTGTTTTCCAAAACCCATGCGCAGTTTCCCACACGCTAAACGTGTCCGTATGAGCCTTCATGCGAGCGTGACGCCATTTTGGTTTGAGAATGCCTTTCGCCAGTGGCTGTGATATATAAAACGCTGTGTTAAAAGAGCACTGTGCTCTTTTCAGAGTTCAAGGCAAAAGTTTATCTGCCATTTTTTGGGCTTGAAAATGTGCTCGTTTCTTTTTAAAAACCGTGGAGCTCATTTGTAATGTTGTTCATGCAAATACATTTATGCATTTGTGTTTAAATATCTGTTGAATTCAGCTTGATTTGTTGGCATGGTAAAAAAAAAGAGCCTTTTATTGCCAAACCATAACTTTAAATAGACATATTTATACACGTTATATATACGTATTTAATACATGTTAAAAATAGAGCAAATATGAATATGTACATATACGATCATGAATATGTACATATTCATATTTACGATCTGGGATGCGCGTTGAACCGTGCGTCCGTGTTTGTGTTTACACAAGCAGATGTTGGCGAATTGATCGACGCATTGATTCACAACTGTAAGTTTATAATAGTGATTTATCACGTGAGCTGTTGGGTCAGATTTCCCGGGAAACGTCAGTTTGACGTCATTTGACTTCAGCATAAGTAATGAAACGTACACAAAGTAACCTGCAATTTTATATGATGGCGATAAAGAGGCGAAAGTTATGAATGGTTAGTTAAATGGTAGTTTAGGTGGTGTGGTGGAGCTGAGGTGGAATTTGCATGTTCTCTCCATTTCTGTATGAAAAGTGCCACTGTGAAAGGTAATATGACGTCGTATTTATTTTCTGAGGGTGTTAGAATAACTAAAAATGAATTATGAATTATCTGCTTATGACATTTCAAATCTGTATGACTTGCTTATGTGGAACACAAGTGGAGATGTTCAGTTTGTTCCTCTCTATACAGTAAAAGCGTACGGTAACATGCAACCAGCCACCTCCAAAAGCATGATTTGAGTATCATGACAAAGGTAATAACATTTTTCTTGATCCCCCCAAAAAAACAACATCAGACATTCATTTTGCTCTTGAAAACCTCCTAATGACTTTCCCTTCTTCGCTGAGCTCCACTGAGCTCCGTTATACCCAATAAAAATACAGAACCGTTCCTCCCCGACAGGCGTCTAATTCTTCAAAACTTGTTTCTGTTCACGCTCCAGCAGAAGGCTCTGATTCATTAGAGAAATGCTCGCGTTTAATTGGGCAATAACTTCACCTGCACATTAGCCCCTCCATCATTAAATCTGGTTAATTAGCCTCATTAACAGAGTAAGTGAGAACAGATGACTTCATGATCGGTGATGATCCGAGATGAATTTTAAACTCTCTCTCTGATGAATTTTATCTCTGTGTCTCTCTCTCTTGTTGTGGTAGGAGCTGGTGGACGGCCCAGAGGGCAGCAGAAGTTTGGGCTGAGTGTAGATGAAGAGGAACACATGAGTGAGTCTTGATTTTATCATCTCCATTTTTTATCATCTCCATTTCTCCAGATTTTCATCTCTAGAACCAAACTCTCACTATAAAGCTCACTTCAGGGTTATATCTTTTAAAAAGCATAACGCATTGAAATATATGCTGGGCAGCAAAGTCAGAACCATGGCCTAGTAGTTGCTTGCACAGTCTGGGTGCATTCAGCCTTGGCGCTTGTGTGGGGGATGCAGGTTCAAATCCAACTTGCACTGTCCTGTATCTGTTAGGAATGAGAATCATAAATAAGTCAATGATTCTGGTTCCTTACTGATTCTTTTTAAAACTTCAAGAAAAACGTAAAGAGACAGCAGCTATCCCTTTGTGTGTATGTGCGTGAGTGTGTGAAACAATAACTGGGGACAATTTTGTATTCAAAAGTCTGCAAAACCTCCTTCTGGGTACGTCCTCATTTGTGAATTTGTGAATGCTATAAAAATATGATTGTTAGGGTTATTATGTGGGTTAGGTTACAGAGTATATAACTTGCCATGTATAAAAACAATAGTTGTCTATGGAATGTCCCAATTTAGATAGATAAGTGTGTGTGTGTGTGTGTGTGTGTGTGTGTGTGTGTGTGTGTGTGTGTGTGTGTGTGTGTACGCAGTCTTTGAATTGCACTTGCTCTGGTTTTTCACACTGTCAGTGAGTCTGTAGGGATCAGAACAGGAAGTTAGCACATGCCCAGCAGGAAACTGCAGAGAGGCAATGCAGTGAGACAGGGAAGGCTGGAATCGGAAGTGTGATGATTCAGTCTGGTGAGGATTACAGACTCACAAACTTTAACTCAAACAATGGATGAGGTTTGTACGTTCTGAAGCTTCATTTTGTTGTTTACCAGTTTATGTTTGAAGTATTTATTTCTCTGGTTTTCTGTTAATCAGTGTTTCCTCATGTATGGAGTAAAATGTTTTTGTATAAAATGTCACACAAGGTTGTGATAAATAAAGCTGTGATTTTTGGTTATAGATTTTATGTCTCTGGATGTGGCTTTTGATATTCTGTGTTTTACCTCTTTGTGTACTGAGAGTTCAAATGGGCTCTTCAATGTAAGGAGATGTATTGACCTTCAAAATCTTGCAGATCTGTCTTTTAAGCACCAAATGGAGTAACTTACCAAGCTTTCACTGCAGGATGTTATAAATGAGAATTTATGCAAATTTCCATCGGCTTTGGCGACTGGTTGTTATGATGGGGTTTTTTTTGTTGGTAGTTTTCTGTTGTTTTTTAGTAAAATAGCTCACAAAAATGTCACAAAAATGTATTTTTTAATCTTTACAACTGGTAGCTTTATGTCATGACATATTTTGGAAAACGTATCATTTGTTGAAATATTTTTAACCATCTATGGCTAAAATCAATTTCTATCACTTTGATTATTGAATATTCTTTTGAATATTAATGTAATTAATATTAATTATCGTTACAAAACATGTTAGTATTGTCATAGAGTGATTTTGGATGACATCATTTCAATCCAGTTACAAAGAAAGATGAAAGAATCTCTAAATTTTACATTTACAAGGTCCTGCACCGAAGGCTTTGTAAGTTATTCTCTCTGGGCATCGCAGGTTCGTGTAGCACAGATGTTAAAGAAAACCGCAATCTGGACAACCTCTCCTCGAAGGGGGGGCTGGGGGAGGGGCATCACTTAGCCAATGGGAGCGCACGGAGATTAGGCAGGAAACGCCCTCTGGAAGAGGGCAACAGAGGTCACGGCCATTCCAAATTCCGGCCGAAGAAACGCAGGAAAACTCAAGGGCCGGCACTGCCAAAAAATGCTCTAATGCAACTTAACGAAATAAAGCCGGGACTGCAGTACAAACTGCTGTCTCAGACGGGGCCTGTGCATGCGCCCGTGTTTGTCATGACCGTCGAAGTTAACGGGCAGTTGTTTGAGGGCTCAGGTCCAACTAAGAAGAAAGCCAAACTGAACGCAGCCGAGAGAGCGCTCCGGTCTTTCGTCCAGTTTCCTAACGCATCTGAAGCTCACCTCGCAATGGGCCGCACGCTGACGGTCAACGCGGACTTTACGTCTGACCAGGCGGACTTTCCAGACATGCTATTTAATGGATTCGAGACGCCAGTGCCCCCAGAAGACCCCTTGTACCTGAGTCTAAGCAGTAACAGAGCTCTCTGCTCCATCAACGAATGCCCATCACCTGTTAATCTTAACAACAACAACAGACCGGCACATCTGCCCCTCCCACTGCCCTCTGTCCTCACGGCACCCCCAGCTGGCAGTGGCAAAAACGCAGTGATGATCCTAAACGAACTTCGTCCGGGACTGAAGTACGAGTTCGTGGCGGAAAGCGGTGAGAGTCATGCCAAGAACTTTGTGATGTCAGTCACCGTGGATACACAGAGGTTCCAGGGTTCTGGGAGGAATAAAAAGCTGGCGAAAGCGAGGGCAGCCCAGGCCGCCTTGTCGGGACTGTTTAACATGCAACTGGACCAGACGCCATCTCGACAGCCAATCCCAAGAGAGGGCCTGCAGCTGCACCTGCCTCAGGTGAGAAATGCGTTTATAGTACCTCCACTTTGATATTATCACAACACACATGCACACTGAGGCTAAACTGGTGTCACTCCTATTCTGAGTGCTTTGTCTGGTTCTGTGCACACCGAGTTCAGTGTGTTCATACAATAATACCGTTTAAATTATTGCTGTACGCACATAACCTTCTGTGTCTATACATTCGACCTTTGTCACAAATTCAACAGGCTTGATTTTAAAATAACAATGTAATGCGATTAAACTCTCCGCTTCAGTGGCTTCCCTTAACTATCATTCGGAGTTATAAAGTTCCTGCCAGTCTTCATTTAACATTTTTAATTAAATCAGAATCTAGACACAAACGTTTCGGTCGGCTTTGAAAGGAAGTCAAGCATTAAACCTTTAATCTGTGTGCTAGTGTACACAGCATTATTTACACATTAGCTAATCCTGTTCATAATCCCTCCCTTTTCACCGAGATAACAAGAGGGGAGAATAAACATAATCTAAATTAAAATCAGATACAGGAGGTTTACCTCCCGTCCAATGAGATCTTTGGTAGACGGTCTGTCACTCATGCACTTTATATCCTAAAGACCCACCGAAGTATCTTGAAATGCGCAGATTTGTTCAGTGTGGTGATGTCATTTCCAGGATGTCAAACAGGCGGTTAGGGCAGGGCATATTAAACGGCTCCTCCTAGCCAATAGCGTTTAGTTGGGGAGCATTTAATTGGTCAGAAAAAGCTGATGTAGAAAGTGCAGAGTGATGTCACAAACTTTGCTGAGCTGTTTTGACTGAAGTAAAAACTGTATATTTTAGTTTTATTTAGATCTTTAAGACTAACATATTCATACTGAAAAATGTGTTTTTTTTTTATTTTCAGAGATCCAAAAACCATTTTAGCTTTTTCGAAGCGCAAGAACACATTATTTGTAAACGCACTGTAACAGTTGTATGAATTTCAGGTGCTTGCGGATGCCGTCTCTCGTTTAGTCGTGGAAAAGTTCAGCGAGCTGACGGACAACTTCGCCTCTCCTCACGCACGCCGGAAAGTTTTGGCGGGTGTCGTCATGACAACTGGTATGCAGGTCGCATACATGTGCACTGTCGAATGCCTGTGTTCGTTAACATCTTGTAATAATTGTGCCTTTTGAACATTGTCTCGTGGTGTGTAGGTACGGATGTGAAAGATGCCCAGGTGATATGCGTATCCACGGGAACTAAGTGTATAAACGGAGAGTACATGAGCGACAGAGGTCTGGCTCTTAACGACTGCCATGCTGAGATCATCGCACGACGCTCCCTAATAAGATACCTCTACGGTCAGCTGGAGTATTTTCTCAGGTGAGACAACTACACTTTCTCTCTAGTGCTTTCACATTTTTATATGTGATATTTATCACAGCTCCCTCTCAGACTTTTCTTTAATTAAGGTAAAACAAAAGAAAAAGAATGAAATCTTTGGAGGTATTTATTTTCTGGAGCATCTGATTGGACAAAAATTTGAGTGGTTATCGATATTTTTTATGTTTTTTGAAAGAGAATGACTGTAAAGTTTGTCAACTTTTGTACACAACTGTGGCATATAGATAACTTCAAAGCTAACAGACGTGAACTAAAAGACTCTTAATTTGGTTTCTCTTCTGACTTTAATCCCACAGTTATGCAAAACTTTCTTGTCTTGCGTTGTTTGGGTGCTGGATCTAATTTTGTTTTAGCTTGAAATGTAACAAATCATTCCTATCAGCCAGAAGATTATATGAAAAAAATAGTCTGAATCAATTTTCAGATGCAGATAAGGATTAATCGATCAGACATGGCTGTGTTTGTAGACTTGATATGTCACGGCCTTTATTCACTGTGAAATAATAAATGACAGATTTGATGAGATGAGTGACAGGCTGTTGACCTCTTCAATTATAGACTTCATAAATCATGGCTAAATGTGTGTGTGTGTTTCTGTAGTGACGGATCTGAAGAACAAGAGAAATCCATCTTCAGGAGGTGCAGGGAACATGGCTACCGACTGAAAGACGACATTCAGTTTCATCTGTACATCAGCACGTCGCCCTGCGGAGACGCGCGGATCTTCTCACCCCATGAGGCTGCTGCTGAAGGTACGTTTGCTTTTGTTTTGCAATGGATAGATTTGTGTTTTGGCCTAAATCTGTTGTGTTTTAGTAAATTGCACTAAACTCCAGCTTCTAAATTGTAGATCAGGGTGACCGACACCCGAACCGAAAGGCCCGTGGACAGCTGCGAACCAAGATCGAGTCTGGAGAGGGAACAATACCAGTTCGCACAAGCAACACCATTCAGACCTGGGATGGAGTCCTGCAAGGAGAGAGACTGCTCACCATGTCGTGCAGTGACAAGATCGCCAGGTATGACGTCACTCGAGCGACTGAAATGATGTCAACAACAGGGAATGGAATGATTTCATGCGCACAGGATGTAAATTGCCTTTTAATAATCGCATTATCACAGTTATAGTCGAGTCCCCGCAATTTCGCCTCTTTCAAAAGTAGTTTTATATAAGTGAATGATAAACTGGCATTTGCAAGCCACAGTATTGAACTTCGGTAATGTGACGTAGTTTTGAGTGAAACACGATATTTAATACATTGGCGTGTATGTGCAATATCACACCAGGAACATTTAATAAGACCGTACATTAACGTTGCCAGTTTTCAAGTTGATTTTAACGAATAATGTTGAAAATGTTCATGTTGATTTGTGATTAGCATCGTTCTTTGATTGCGCTCTAAAATACAGTATCAATTAAAATTCAATCGACGTACTGCGAAAACGTCTGCTGGCATCTTTTGCAGAGACATCCATGTTTGATCATTCATACAGTCAAACGTTTCCTGTCACTGGCTCACCTTCCTTTTTTCGCACCCAACCACCTTTAACGAGTTCCCTCATTAGCATTCTCTCCCCCCAGGCACTCAGAAAGCAGCTGATTGGCTGTCGTCTTGCCTCTGAAACCCCAATCACTTCAGCTCTCTGCAGAGCGGGGGCCACCCTGGAGCAGGGCCATCGGGCCCCTGATTAGGTCTCTGATTATGGCCTCCAGAAAACAGGCGTCCCGCTGAGGAAAGCCGGGCGCCACAAACACACAACCCCCGATGGCACGCACACGACGCATTAGATGCGCGGAAACCCACTCCAGTTAAATGCGGTCGTTACAATCCAGCTGCGCGCTGAGACGTTCGAGAGCGCAGATCTTCGAGAAATCACGGTGATTGAGATTATACATCCAGGTGTTATTTTCCGATCGCTTTAATAGTGCATCAGTGCGGCCGCGTTGAAGCGTGCTCTCAACACCGTCGCATATTATGTTCCGCTAACTACCATTAGTCAAAAGTCCACATGGTTCCTCTTTTGTGTGTGTTCTATTTGTAAGACAAACCTCTCAACTGTTCGCTGATGTCATTCAATGAAATGGTAGGTACACACCTGTATTTTTCAATAACCTTCTTACCTTTTTCTCTCGCTGTTTTCTGTGCCTGCAGATGGAACGTGATTGGAGTGCAGGGCTCTCTTCTGAGCTATTTCACCGAGCCTATATATTTTTCCAGTTTAATTCTGGGCAGCCTGTATCACGCCGACCACCTGTCCAGAGCCATGTACCAGCGGTTCGCTGACATAGATGGTCTGCCCCAGCCTTTCAAACTCAACAGACCCCTGCTCAGTGGTAAAACCATATAGATGGATGGGTGGGATGGAAACTATATAGATATATTTATATAGATAGATAGAGCTCGCTATCTGTGCTTCTCTCTTGGTTGCCTCTGTAGGGATCAGTAACACAGAAGCCAGGCAGCCTGGGAAAGCTCCCAACTTTAGCGTAAACTGGACGGTTGGAGATCATGGGTTGGAGATCATTAACGCCACCACGGGTAAAGACGACCTCGGGCGACCATCACACCTGTGTAAACACACCCTTTACACTCGCTGGGTGTGTCTGCAGGCCAAGGTAAACACCTGCTGTGATAGCGAATGTGTGATAAGTAGTGGAGAAGTAAAATATAAGGTTAAGATTTGACAAAGGAAAAAAAAACCTCACTGCTAATAGCAACTACTATAAAAGTTTTGATTTTAAACACATTCTACAATATTGTAGCATTTTTTCTTTAAATGAAGTACACATTACTCAAGATTTCCTGCACCTTTTATATTTATTTATTTAAATGTATGTATATATAGTTTATTTCTGACCAGTTTCTACTGAGATTTCTGTTATGATTGGCTTCCGTGTTCAGCTGTAGTTCACCAAAAAGATCACATTTAGCATGAAAATTACATTATGCATTTGCAGATTGTTGCAAAGAACCTCTTCTGTTTCAAAACAATTTTCCAGTAAGTTAAAATTAAAGTTTCTCTGTAAATTGAAACACAAATATCTCTTGACCTCTCTTAGCTTGCTGAGACTCTGAGGATCAGAGGATCTCGACCGAACACGTACCATGAAGCCAAGCAAGCGGCCATGGAGTATCACACAGCCAAACAAATTCTCTTCAATGCTTTCTACAAAGCAGGACTGGGGGCCTGGGTTGAGAAACCCATCGAGCAGGACCAGTTTTCCCTCACACCCTGAGATGAGCGGAGAGAGACAATGAGAGATTTTTGCCTAACGATTTTTCATACACAAGCGTAAAGTTGAAATCTAACCTGCACAGTTTTGTTACGTGCTATTCTGTCACTGTTTGGTCTTCGTTTTAACTACTAATGTCTCCTATCTGTTAATAACACAGTGAGGTTCACTCCAGAAATATCTGGATTTAAAATGACCAATGAGCATGTTGGGCTTAAGATAGGTAGGCAGTTTCAGAGAGACTAGCAATAGCAATCTAGCTTTGAAAGCATACGATCCCGTCCTCTCCGAGAGAGTCACTGGAGTTTGTTTATCCCTCAGCTGGAGTTCTGGAACGCTTGTAAACTCACACCAGTTCTCATACCAGGAGAATTCCCACGATGTCGCTGTTTTCTGCTTTCCAGGAAGCTATGAAAGCCGAGATGTTTTTGTTGTCTTCACTTGGTCTCCCCGAGGATACCGTTTGATCTGGATCTGCGGGGCTGAAATCTGAACGCTTTTGCTTTTACGCTCTGCATCCAAACAAAGATCAAACACTGCATGAGAGGATCAGTTGTACCTTAAAAAATGACGAAACGCTTACAGACCCCTGCGATTCATGCAACTCACTTTTGGCAAAAAAACTGGCTTTGGTCCATCGTTCTACTGTCCAAGAGATTTGAAACGTTTTAACAGCCCTAGTTCGTGTTTCTCCTATAATCCTGAAAGTCACGTTTTAATTTACAAAAACATTAGTATCAACATTGAACAATTGCAAAACCTCTTAAGTACCTGAACAATAATAAACTCGAAAAGGATTAAATATGAACTGAAAAAGTGTGCTGTGTGTTATTATGAACAAGAGGCTCAAGTGGTTGGTTTTTGAAATTGTAATTCCACTAAATTATGAGCTTTTGTTTATTCGCCGCACACATTGTCGATTAGCTGGGTTTATCTGCGCCCGCAGACTCGTTTTGTTGGATTGGTGTGTGAACAATGGCGCTTTCTGCTATAAGTGCTCTTTATCTTTAATTCACATTCTGGTGTTTTCTGTCTCTTATTCATTTTACATTAGCATTCACTGGGTTTCAAGGCTGGAGCTTTCGTTTCTAAAGAGTTTTGTGTCTGTCATTGTGTGTGTTACAAAAGTTCTCCTGTCCCTTTAGATAGACTTGACTCACAAAGAGATATGTCCCAGGTGGTGAAACTACAAAAATGTGTTTTCAGCACATACGCTTCCATGATTTCTTTTTAAAAATGGTCTTTCTGTGATTTTTTTTTTTTTTTTTTTCCAGGCCTGGAAAGCACAAGTTCATGTTTTCGGATATTTCCAGGCTTTCTATGATTGTGGGAACCTCATTGAGCCCTGTCACCCGGCTAACAATTGTAGGTTGTAAGAACGTTTCCATTAAGTAACAAAAATGTTATAAATGTTATTTTCAACTTTCTGGGAAGGTTTTAAACGCCCAGGTGTTTCGACGTTTTATCAATGTTATCGCTTGGTTATTATAAGAACGTTTGTTCTTATTATTATAAGACATATTATAAGGTTATTATAAGAAATGTTTGAATGAAATATTCAAACATTTAATTCTGTAATGTTTTTAGAAATGAACGTTTTTGAAATGTGATAGATATCTGTAGGTTATATATCTATGTATCTATATATCTATAGATAGAGAGAGAGATAGAGAGAGATAGAGAGAGATAGATATTTTACTAATAAGACTGCAAGATCATATGTTTGATAAGTCTGAAACCCTTTAGAGAACATTAGACAACGTTCAGGGAACGTTGGCTGGGTAGCTCTGTTACAGTCAGACGTTTGCATACATCTAAACCAAAACTTTTGTGAGAAACTTTGACGGACGATCATTTCTCCGCACGGTGCGTCTGCGCCGCATGCGCGTCTGCGTGCGTCTGCGCAGGGTGAGAGAGCCAAAGACGAGCATGCATTAAAAACACAGAAACCTTATCGAGCAAAGAAACTTCACAAACATCAAACTTAAACTACCGGAAACTTCACAAACTTAAACTTCCGGAAACTTCACAAACATCAAACTTAAACTACCGGAAACTTCACAAACTTAAACTACCAGAAACTTCACAAACATCAAATTTAAACTACCGGAAACTTCACAAACTTAAACTTCCGGAAACTTCACAAACATCAAACTTAAACTACCGGAAACTTCACAAACTTAAACTACCGGAAACTTCACAAACTTAAACTACCGGAAACTTCACAAACTTAAACTACCGGAAACTTCACAAACTTAAACTACCGGAAACTTCACAAACTTAAACTACCGGAAACTTCACAAACATCAAACTTACACTACCGGAAACTTCACAAACATCAAACTTAAACTTTCGGAAACTTCACAAACATCAAACTTAAACTTCCGGAAACTTCACAAACATCAAACTTAAACTTCCGGAAACTTCACAAACATCAAACTTAAACTTCCGGAAACTTCACAAACATCAAACTTAAACTTCCGGAACCTTCACAAACTTAAACTTTCGGAACCTTCACAAACTTAAACTACCGGAAACTTCACAAACTTAAACTACCGGAAACTTCACAAACATCAAACTTAAACTACCGGAAACTTCACAAACATCAAACTTAAACTTCCGGAAACAAATTACTACAAACTTATCAAACTTAAACTACCGGAAACTTCACAAACATCAAACTTAAACTACCGGAAACTTCACAAACATCAAACTTAAACTTCCGGAAACTTCACAAACATCAAACTTAAACTTCCGGAAACTTCACAAACATCAAACTTAAACTACCGGAAACTTCACAAACATCAAACTTAAACTACCGGAAACTTCACAAACATCAAACTTAAACTACCGGAAACTTACAAAACGTGAACCGCGGGGAGCGTGTGGATGGATTTGTGGTCAGCTGAGAGATTTACGCGATGTGCGGGGCTCGATCAGGTGAGGCGGGATTACCGGCAGGCGGGATTACCGTCGGGCTCGTCTCACTTCGTCCTTTATCTCCAAATTGCCTTTCGGGAGGAGGTGGAGAACGGGAGGAGAAATCCTCCACCTCGTTGTGGGAGTCACGCAGGTTTTGTTGCTCCCCAAATGGCAAACTGAGATAACGTGATGTGAAAGTCAAGGGTTGTGGATGAGAGCATTGTGCCTGGAAGAAAATTGTCTAATCTTTTCTTTAGACGTGCGTTTTTATAGCAGGACTAAATTCTGTATCCATTGAAACAATTAGGCGTAATAACTCGTTAACAAGCGACAGAAAGATTATGCCCAACAGGTAAGCTTGTCAAGATTAAAATGCACGTTTTGTTCTTTGGTTTCTTTATCATGACAGAGCTGGTTTGCACGTCTGGGATGTGAAGATGTCTTAATAAATCTTCACTATTGTCTTAATAAATCAATAGACAATAAATCACCATCACGTTATAGGACCAAACGTCACAGAATTCATCCTCCAAACTCCAACTTTATTTCCAAAAACAAATTTTCATTACAACCCAACACACACTGTAGAAAAAACTCTGCTGCCTTCAATTCTGATGTGCATTTAACTTGTAAAGCCAAGTCATTTCAACAATAGTTTAAATCCTGAGTGTTGTAACATAAAAATAAGCACTTTTTCAACTATTTGTAATACGTTACAGCAACTCAAGACCAGCCAAGATTACAGAGTAAGTTGAAATGACTTGTGCAGCCACATTGATTTAATTAAAATGTTAAGGCAGCAAAGTTTATTTACAGATCACACACATAGTCATTTGTAAATGCCAAGGGCATATGTCCTAAAAGTCTTTAATTTACATTATATCATCATATCAATGTTATACCATTAATTACATATCAATTACTTTAACAGAATAAAGAGCTTAATGGGTCTATGAATGCAAACAGTTTAACGTTTCTCTGTATCAGAAAGCTCAAGATATTTGCATGTTTTGGCCTTTCCAAAGAAATGTCACAAAATCTGAATTTGAACCTGCACAGTGAGATTACAGGCTCTGCTATATAAATGTGATCTGTTAAAATGGAAATAACAAACATTGTTTAAAAGATTATGCAAATCAATCTGCTAGGTCATTTCATGTACAATGCAATATTTCAATACAAAACTAATAAATTAACCTCTAAAATGGCAGAAAACCTGTAAAGGTTTACTGTGTCATTTATTAATAAATACAGTTGTTAATATCAGAACAGAGAAACGCAATATTGTAGTTGCATAACATGATGGATGAAGGTTTCTCCAGTTTAAAATATTTCATTTAGAAACATTTGATACACTAACGCGTTTAAACTTCATACTCAAATGTTGATACTCTGCTGCCATCTGGTGCCCACTTTGGGTAACAACTATTGGCCCAGGTAATAAAACACTCCAACTTCTGAACTATGAAGGAACAACATCTGTACCATCTCACCACACCTCAGACACTGAAAAAGAAACATTACTTTGACCTCTAAATAAATGTTTTGGTGTCTTGAGTGCCCAGGAACTTCTAAATCTTCAAAATCTTATAACCTTTATTTGAGTTGACAGTAATTTTTTGCATGAATTGTAAAAATAAATGTTACACTTCAAATTCAAGCAACCAACCAGCTGTCTGTACAACAGTTTGCATTACATTGCTTGGTTATTTTCCATTGTTTTCGCAGTGTAATCGTGAAAGACATGAAAAATTCATTCCCGTTTCATTCTTTCATACCGGAGCTTCTGCAAACTCCGGGTGAAAATAAAAAATTATTCACATTTTGTTAAGAATGACAGCAAAACTATCACAGATACACAAACTAAAGAAATTTACAATAATATTTTTCTTAAATTATTTGTGATCTGAACTCAACTCAAGAAAACAGAAAAACACATTATAGAAAACGTTTATAGACATAATAGTTCATATTTTCTCTTTCGCATGTCCAGAACATACGTGATGTTTTTACCAGAAGTACGACCGCTTATGTCAACAGTGTGAAGGCTGATGGTTTTGTAAAGCACTGTGGTTTCCGACCTGGTTTTATTGTGTCAGTTACACAATACAGCTGTTCATATTTTATAAATAAACTGCATTTTTGCTGCGTGTATTTTCTGAAGCAAAATACGGCAACAGTAACAAAAAATCCTTTACGAAGATTTCTGTAACATCACAAACCGGCTGGCACATAACTCAAAGATTCAGGTGATAAGAAACAGTACAGTGTCATTTTTGGGATAGTGTGCGAGCTTGAAAGCATCAGTCAGTTTCCATCCTCTGATGTTTTGGCACGACCCTGAAGTTTCTCCATGATCAGGCTGTTAGAAGGTGCATTAGTGATGAGCGTCAACACAAACGTGCGTGGCTCCTTTAAGACGTGACGTATGAGTGTGCATGACGCTAGGTCCTCGATGTGAAAGCCAGCGTGATGCCGAGCATCTTCCTGCAAGACTGTGTCCTGCATCTGATCGCCAAAAAACTGCAAAGATATTCCACAGAAAAAATTTATTCTCTTTTTTTCCATTAACCCAGAAAATAGTAGGTGTCAATATTTTACCACTGTTTCAAATATGACGTTTTGACACGGCTGTAGGTACTTACAGCTTTTCCTGACGTAGGATTGATGAAATCTGCCCAGTAACCTCCTCGCCACAGCGTGAAACAGATTTCTTTAGCACCACTGACAAACTGCAATGAAAAGTCACATTAAAATATACAAAACCCACAATAGACTACGAAATATACATACAAGGAAGTATTACCATATATGGGTAAATCTAATGATACCTAATGATGAATATATTGCATGACAGTAATGGGAATCAAACTATAATGTTCTCTTATATCATTTATATAATTTTGGGGTGAATTATGATCCATATATTTACCTAAATGAACCGAAAGCTGTTTACGACATGAGATTTTTATTTTTAAATATTTACAGACGCTACAGAGTGAGGAGCCAATCAGGTTCCACTCAAGTCAGACTCACGTTGTCTAACAATTCTTCCTGCTCTCTCTCCAGTTCCTCTGCACCAATTGTCTCGTTTTTCTTTGTTACCGTGACAACCGTGATGGGGCTTGTGGGTAGTGCTGGGAAAAACAGCTCTAACTCTGTCGAAAAACAAAACATAGATGTTATAAAGCATCTGATAACACTGAGGATGACGTTCATTATTATTTTGTTTTTACAGGAGTTTAAATAAAGTTTACCTCTTTTGAGCAGCTCTGGGCAGGAATGCATGGAACATTCAACATCTGAGAGACTAAAATATTGTTCTGCTTTACTGACGGCCTGCGCTGTCAGAGAAACTTCTTTACCCTGCAGAGTAACAGAGTTAGTCGTTTTCCTAATAAACAATACAAAAGTATTTTTCATATCGTAAAATTAAAGCTGCAATACGTAACATTTGCCTCTCTATCAGCATCTCTGGTTGAAACATAAAATTACATTTACATTATGCATTGGGCAGATGCTTAAGTGACTTACAGTACATTCAAGTTATACATTTTATCAGTGTGAACTGATAAGTGCGAACCCACAACCTTTGCGCTGTTAACACTATACTCTACCAACTGAGCTAAGCACATAAAGTAAAATTGCAGTTTACTTTATGTACTTTATGTATATTAAAGTGAAATGAGGCCTAACTGACATTTCCTGAGAAATCAAACCCGACAGCTTTTTTTCATTATTATAAACTTACAGTTGCAAATCGAAGTAAGGAGACTTGAACACTGATCTATCATGTACTTGCTAAAAAACCTGCGAAAAGTTACAAATTGCAGCTTTAAATACATTTTTGAACTGATTTTTTTTACCTGATATTCATTAACAAACTGAGCCAGTATAAACTCGTGTCTCTCAGTGCTGGATGGGGCAGATAAAACATCAGGTACAGTCCGGTGTACCGGCCCTTTAAGCTGTAACTCTTTAAATCCCACACCCTTCAGATGACAGTCAAAACCCACGTTGCCAGGCAACTGAAAGCGCTGGTCCTGAGGTCCGAATGGGCCCATCGCCTCGTCCGGCCAAACTGTTCTAGGACCTGCAAGAGTTTCAGTTCAGTTTTCCACAAAACGCATGTAGGGACATTAAAATAATTTCACAATTTTTTATGTTCAAAAGCAATAAAAAACGTCACTTTTGTAGCATTTGACCTCAGATGACCACTATAATATTACGACCATCGTATGGTATAAAAATAACGTTTTACTTTTTGGTGTTTTACTTTTAAATCCATTAAACAAACCCTTTAAATCGTGTAAGTCATACATTAAAAGCGTTTCAAAAACCTAATACGGTTAAAAATACAAGTACACAAGTGGTATTACATACCTGAGTTCTGAGATGGTACTGCTATATAGGGCTCATCTGATCCAGATGAACCAGCGGCTGAAAACGCTCGGACTGATCTCTGAACGAGTGTGTGAACCACGGATGACCGGCCAACCTGTCCGGCCCTTCTGCAGAGCACCTGTAGAGTTAAACAGACGTACAAACTCACAACGGCACGGCACACTCGATGGATGTGTGTGTACAACTGAAGACATTGAAAACTCACACTCGCCATACTGGTGAGGACAGGCCGCTTCACTTTAACCTGTAAGAAAGCAATAATATAATAAATATAATAATAATACATATCTTGGGTTATGGAAACAACACACAGGCTGTGAAATAACATGATCATGTGTGTTGTCAACAGCATTGTGAAATGATCACCATGTCTTGTTGTTCAAATATGCTTGACAGCTTAAATATATAGTTAATAAAGTTCAATTATAACTTTATTTCCAAACAATAAAGACTTTGAGTTACTAAACAACAATCTGTGACATGACTTGACAAACAGTCCCGGCAAAACTGATCTCACATCAGCTCTGATCAACAAACAAGCTGTCTGTTGTTTAGATCTACCCAGCTAACCATTGTCGGTTGTGAAAACGTTTCACAAACGTTTCCATTAAGTAATACAATCCGGTTTTAAGGCGTTGCGTTGATGTTACTGTTTGGCTCGCACAAGAAAGTTGCGTGAACGATTTTAATTCCGCAACGTTGCCTAAACGTTCCGCTCACAACTCAAGAACAACGTTTTGGTATGATGCTGCTCGTACGCTATTATAGATGAACATACATAATGATGTTTGGTTATTAATGGTTATATTTGACGGTATATTATTATATTTATTATAGGACGGGATGTTCTCCACACTCACCCTGTTTGTTCGAGTCTGCACGTCGGGGGGCACGTGACTCCTGACGTGACGTAAGACGGCGCGACGGACGGGACAAAAAAGACGATATAACTGTAAAACAAGATGACGATTATTCCTTTTATTATTATTATTATTATTATTATTATTATTACAGTTTTTACACATTATTTCTCCCGGTCATAATACTGCGCCGCTGGATTGCGTAACGCTGACCCATGTTGGTGCAATGACAGAGAGTGACCACTAGGTGTCAGCAAAAACAAACATTTCTGTTCCGACAGTAATGAAGAACTATAAGTTATCCGACGCCTTAAAAACAAGAAAACAGCGAAATAAAAAGAAAAAGGTTGTGAAAAAGTGGAAGCATGTCATACGAGGACTTTATAAAAGCGTATAATGTCTGCAGGGTGTAACCCTGCAAACGGGGAACGTTCCCTGAAAGTTCTCTTAAAGTTTGGCTTTGTTGTTAGTGCAACGTTTTGAAAACGTTACTGAATTAAAACACAACCAAGCAATAATGTTAATACAACGTCTGAAAACGTGGACATCTTGAACGTTTCTCTAACTTTCAAAATAACATTTTTAACGCTTTGGTTACTTGATGGAAACGTTAGGGAAACGTTCTTACAACCTACAATTGTTAGCTGGGATGTTTTGCGATGTTTAGGCCAGAGGCTGAATGTCAACACACACACACACACACACACACACACACACACACTATTATGATAAATCACTATAATAAACTTAATGATAAGGAGATTATTATTATAAGGAGATTCATGTTGAACACTGATCTTATGTACTTACTAAATGTTTTTTGTTCATTTTAACCCCCAAAACTGTAATTATTAAGCTTTAAAACATTTCCACAACAGTTAGCAATATGTTCAGCCCATCTATGTAACTGAAGATATAGGGAATCTTCTGAAAATAACATTACATCTCTCCCTAAAAGAAATGTCACAATATATGTGGTGTAGGATACATTACGGCCCAGTTTTTAGGCAGAAAAATAACAGTAAGCATTAAAGGTTTATTATAATCAAGAGTGAGTAAAATACCTCGCAGGATGAATATTTTTTACCCACCTTATTAAACTGAATGTGCAAATGAGCTTATTCATTAAAACAAATGACATCCACCACAACAAGCACACAAAAAAAATGACAATTCAATAATAAACGGTGAGTTGAAACATAAGACACATATATCAGTATGGTAAAAAATCTTAATTCTGAAGCATTGCCTGCTGTGCTCGAACCGTGAGCAGAATCCTAATTACTTGGCATTTGTCTGTGGCAGATATTAAACTGCATATATCTCACTGGACACTGCGTTATGGGGACATTTTTGAGCTTCAGGACATTACATATAAGCCAGTTAAAGAATTTAGCCCACTTCAGAGCTTAGCAAAGATAGTCTGTTGAAAGTAATTTTCGGATGATGTCACAAACCTTTATATTTTTTAACCCCTCCTCTCGACCCACCTGCCGGAGACCACGCCCAGGTGGCTACCACATCCTGTCCAATCAAATCCCATTGAAAAGTCAAACCCCACCCAAACGGTTTTGACCTTAAATATCCTGTTTTACTCCAAAAATCATCAAATGAAGCATAATTTATTTTGACTTTATAATCCACCTGAATGTGTGTTGCGTGATTTTCCTCACATCCCCAAATCTCAGCCTTATTTCCATGCCAAAACAAGGCCGATGGACTGATCTCACGGGGTCGCTCAGACGGTTCAGATTTCTGGCTCAGGGAATCGAACATAAACGTATGACTCAGATCTCAGGCGTGTTATGCTGCACTCTCAAACCTCTATGCCAGGAATCAGCACTTTTTCATGCTGGTTTATTTCTCTCTCTCTTTCTCTCTCTCAGGAGAGATGCTCATTAACTTGCTTGATTTGATTTTGCAACACTCGAAGGAACACAAGATTTACTTGCTCTGAGAAACAACCACATCTGTTGCTGTGAACACAACCCAGCTAACATATTTAGGGACGTTTCTCTAACATTACCATTAAGTAACAAAAATGCTACAAATCTTATTTTGAATGTTCTAGGAACGTTTGAGTAAAAAAAGTGTTCTGCTAATGTTACTGCAGGAACATTTTTATAACTATGAGAGAGAATGTTAGCCAACGTTCTAAGAATGTTCCTTTTTTTAGCTGGTTAGTCACGGTTGGAGAACTTTCAGGAACCGTCAAGGATGAAAATCAACTTTTCATGACATTACAGATAAACAGCATTGTCACGATTCCTGTTCACTTATGCAAACAAAACTTCAAACACAGCGGGTCTCTGAACTGAAGCTGACTGACAGCAAACAAGTTTTTACAAAAATCTCTGCCTTCAGCAATGTGCTCTCGAGTGATGAAAGTCTTTTGCAGAAAAACGACATTCCACGTTCTCCTTCCATACTGCGGAATACATCCGTGACTTGCTTAAACCCATGACAGGAAATTCTGGCACTCCTGAGATTTAAAAGGTGTTTGTTTTCCAGTGGGTATAGCTGACCGACCGCTCACAGCTGAGTTCACGGTTTATTTTACACCATCTGGTCCCTTCTAGAGTTAAATATGCGACCATCTTTTCGCTGCTTCAGCTGGAACGCTGGAATGCTGCACGTTTTTGAAGTTCAAGCTTAAAATTCTTCTTTAAAGATTAACAAACCATCTGGCGACAAATTGGTTTTAAAGGCGACGCAACTGTGAAGTGATTCCGTTAACATGTAAAACCTCTGTATTTTCTAAAGAAAATGTGTTATTGACTGTCCAAAAATTAGAATCTAGACTCTTCTGGCTGGTTGCCAAGGTGTTGCTATGCAGTTGCTTAAGTGTTTCACGAGGTCGTCAGGGCGTTGCTATGCAGTTCCTTGGGCATTTCTAGTAGTCATCCAGTTGCATAAAAAGTATTAACACAGCTTGCCTCAACAGAACAAATGGTTTGAGATATCACGTCTGCAGGTGTAGGACAAGTTACACACACACTACATCTGTTTATGTGGAAATAAACTGCTTCAGTTTGTACAGAGCAGCAGGTGGCAACCAGCTCAGCAGGGGATGAAGACAACCACGCTCTGGCCCGGGGCACACTCTCCGCTCTTCTCTCGCTGGCTTTGTTCCTTCCCCTGCCTTAAAAATAAATAAGAGCATTTCATTTGAATACTCGTAACAGTGTGGAACAGCATACATATACAGTACGAGCGGGGACATAAGAAAAGAGAGAGCGTTTTGAAAGGAAGTAGTTTGCATACGATTATGAGTGACTGACCTCTTTCTAGTAATTGTTTTGAATTTTTCAAATGTTATTGTTAAAATATAAAAGCATTTTCATATGAATGCAACATTTCAGCTTCCCGGCAATTATCATTTCAGATATCATTTCATCCTCACTTTTTATGATCAACATTTCAGCTGATCATAAAAAGTGTTTGTCCTCTTTAAATAAAATCCAAGACTTGTCTGTGTTTTAAAGATTTTTTTATTTTCCATGAAGTTTTTTGCCCGTGAACACTGGAAATCACAATTTTAAAATTCCCTGATATTTTCAAGGTGTTTCATCTTCATGGAAACCATGAATAACATTGGCCCTGTAATAGGGTGTACAAATAGGTGAAATTGTAGCACAGAGAGAGAGAGGCACATAAAGAGAACAGATTCATCAGTGTGATTTGATTAGATATGGCTGAGACACAAGCTCATCTAATTGCCGGGAAGCTGATTTGACAAATGAATCTGGTCCGCGTTACAAATGAAATGTCTTAATGGTGCGAGAGTCACTCTTTTGTAGCTCAACTAATACTAACAGGCAACACACACATAATGTGACCTGAGATGAGCACAGATGTCCTTCTGTCTGTATTTACACCCTGCTGTTGTTGCCATTTTTGTTTGTCTCCAGTTTAACTCGCGCATGTTTCTGAGCTCGAAAGCACAAGCAGACAGAAGCATTTCTGTCATTATTTAACAATTATGCTGTTTTTCAACATGACGTTCTCATATCTACTAACTTAAAGGGACAGTAAATGGTCTCTTAAAATGCTATTATGTTGTAAAGTTAATTTTTTATGCATGTAGTAATTTATGGTGAAGCTATATTATTCATTATTGTGTATTATTTTGTATACATCGATTGGCGATTTTCCATCTAAACCAATAAACTTCTAATCTCACGGTTAAATGCTGTGTGTAGTTGTATCCTGGTAACTGATGTTGGGTATATTGGAGTTAATTCTGTTGGATTTAGTGATTGTTTAATTCTCTCTCAGAGTAAGAAAACAAAGGGCTGGTCCGTATTGACTGTCCTCCGGGGTGAGGGGGAGCCAGGAATCCTCTGGCCATCCAATCGATGTCATCCGTTTCAAGGGCGATGTGGCCTGATAAAGGTTTTCTTCTAAATCCTCAATTCCTCAACAAGTGATGATAAACGGATTGAATCGTGAGAGGGATTTGTCAGGTCAAACTCAGATGGAGTTCTGGAAAACAGTTTACAATGTCAAGGTTACACGTGAGTTTAAATTCAGACACTTAAGGGAAAATTCTGGGTAATTTGGAAGTTATTTACAGGAAAACATTAATGAACTTATTTACAAAAACCCACAACTTTAGGTTAAAACAATCCTACTAACATTACTGCAAGACCATTTTTGATAACTTTGAGAGAAGGTTTAGAGAACATTAGCCAACGTTCTGAGAATGTTCCCTGTTAGCTGGGACATACGTACGTCACGCGGTGTGTTACAGATACTTGTTTGCTCATCCTGTGATCTTGTGATCTTCTTTAAGTCTGTGTGACAGAAACCGGAACACATTATTTTGTTTAATTTTGTTTGCACAGGTGATTTTTTTGTCTATTCACTCTTTGAGTTTTTGTTTGGTGCCGCACAAGCGAACCAGGTGTGCACACAATGATAATGCGTCCCCACACTGACAGATTCACAAAGACAGAGCGTCAGTACTCCACACAGAGTTTAAGAAACAAGAATGTTTATATTTCAGGAGAAATACTGGGTGATTATGGGATGTCCGCCTTGAGCAATTGACTTTATTTGTTTTCGAATCCTTAATAAAACACAGTATGGAAAGTTTCAATAATGGCAAAATTGCTTCATTTTATTTGAACACAGTAATTTCTACAATTTGCTATGAAATAACTAAATCAAGTCTGTCGGTATGGAGTCTCACACACACACACACACACACACACTAAGATCCAATTATTTTTTGTCTTGGAAGAACACTCTGGTTCTCATTTCTCTAATTGTCAGTCTTGTGTAGTGCAGCGTTGCATTCTGGGAGCTGTTGGGAGGCAGGTGAAAAGATCTCGCAGGAATGCGATGAACCGTGTGACACGGCAAATCAGAGAAACTTCCAGAAAGGAGAGCGCACAAAAAACAGGGGTCAAGGACGGATGACCCGAATGGGATATCAGAGAACACAATCGAATGCTGATGAGCACATATACAGAGAAAGAGAGAGAGAAAAAAAGAGAAAGAGAGAAAGGGAGGGAGATACAGAGAGGAGGAGAAAGAGAGAGGTTGAGAGAGAGACAGAGAGAGATTAAGAGAGAGAGGTTGTCTGAATAACTGGTGGGTAATAACTCTTGTAGTTAGGCTGGTTTAGGTGGTTTAGGGTCACATTCACCAGATGCTGATCAGACCTGTTTTTCATAACAGATGCTTAATGCAGCTCATCATTGTTCATTTTCAACATATAACCAGCTGAAAATCTCAAATCTTTCATTTTCAAAGATTTCAGTTTGCATGTTTGTTAATCCTCCTTAAAATGCATTAAATTCATTAATCTGCTTTAAAGCACCACAGCCAAAAAAACTGGACACAACCCGAGCATTCCTCATCTTCCAACTTCAGCTCCTGAGCACAGATAGAGAGACATTTCTTTGTCCAAAAAAACCCAATATAGACGCAACATCTGCCTTACTGTGCCTATTGAATTAGCCTGAGGACGACTGTCCCCGCAGCAAGCGATGTGTGTGAGCTCATCACACTCTGTCTTAAGAAAAACTCCATCACGTCACTGAACGAGCTACAAGCTCCCACGACGGCCCACCCATCCTGCCTCAGAGTAAAACTGCCCTGTCAACACAAAAAACACACAGATTGCCCTTCAAATACCAGCGAGGCATTTTGTTCACAACAACAAATTACCAAAAATAACTCCCCACAATCCACTTTACTATGTCCCAGCTGACAATTTTAGGTTGTAACAACATTTCCCTAACGTTTTCATGACGTAACAAAGATGTTCAGATGTTTTTTTTTTTAAATATTCTAGGACGTTGTACTGTATTAACATTATTGATCAGTTACAAGAACGTTATTTAATCTGTATTGTCTTTAAAACGTTACACTAACAACTTAAGAATAATGGTTTTATATATGATATATAACGTTGAAAAGCGCTCCACAAATGTTTCTGTAAGAATGCTTTTTGATAACTTTGAGAGATATTTGACAGAATGTTCTGAGCGTGTCGGTCACTCTTACAAACAAACATTGTTTTGGTACTATGTATAATATATTAGTATATATTAAAGTATCATGGTATTGCCATTAATATCATACATCATATGGTGACATCAGCACTGTACATTTTGTAAATTTCCTGCAGGCATCATTTATCATTTATATTGCCATAATTCCTTTACTGGCATAAAACCAGGAACTGAAGCCGACCTGATCAATCTGGCTGTCTGCCTGAAGTATAAAACACACACACAGTTTAATTTTGACGTCTTTAAGAGTTTTATTTTGCTGAGATCATGGCGCGCACACACACACACACACACACACACTAATACACAGGTGAGGAACAGTGAGGTTTATAGGTCCTTTTAAAGAAACATGCGCTCTCACCTGTCTCTCTCCGTGTCGGAGGTCAAGCAGACGTCACATGATGTCAAACAGCACGCTGCATGATCCATCGAGATCAAACCTGCATGTGCATGCATGCGGCACTCTGCATGGGTGAGAAACAGCCTGGGGTGATGTCAGCCGTGAAATACAGGAGCTGAAAAACAAAGTACTCCGAAATGTGACCAGAGTTAAATATAACGAGTCAATAATTTAACATTAACTATTAAGTGTCTCACAACACACACATATTGTCACTTAAAAAACCATTTCACATCTAGCAAGCGCTGCTAATTAAATAATGCAGACTGGCTGTACGAACAGACTGAGCTAACAGGGAACGTTCTTGGAACGTTGGCTAACGTTCTCTAAAAGTTTCCTCCGGGAACTTCTTTTAATGTTATATATCATATATATCAAAAACGTTATGCTTCAGGTGTTAGTGAAATGTTTTAAAACGTTACAAAACGGAAACGTTAGGGAAACGTTCTTACAATCTAAAATCGTCAGCAGGGGAGATTGTAAAACCCCAGCTGTCCCTTGCAAAATGTGAATAGGAGGTTTTTAATGCAGATTTGCAGGCGCAGAGAGGCGAGCAGCTGCGTTTCTGCTCTGATAAATGACTCACTCAAATGAGTTTCATTACGAATACATTGAAACCGCATGTCGAACAGTCGTTATGACAGCAGGGGTTTATGTGAGAGTCAAATGGAAATGATCTGATGCCTAACACATCTCTGAATTTAAGCGACTTCCGTCCATATGCATTTTGGGGTCGAATTTTGACGCCGGACGCATGATGCTGTATCTCAGATTTCATGTTCTTTGTATGTTAGAATCTCATTAAAATAAAGGCAGAATTACTATTTTCCTTTAGCATGTGAAAAATCTGCTAGTTGTAAACCGCACACGCTGTTTTGACAATCTGCGAGCAGTTTTTCAGGTTTCATCAGTGCTGAATTTGAAGGTTTGGGTCGTGTAAGTTTAAAGCTTTGTTGGTTGTATTTTAGCTTGTCGCAAACAAACACGCCATTGCAGAGACCTGCCTGAGGCTAACCGTTACGCAACATTTTTGTGCTAGCATTGCAAACTGTTTCTTTATTCACCAATTTTCACAAACACCTGGCAACCGCATGTATCATGTTTCCAAATCGGAAAATCCAACATATAAATGGAAAAGCTGTGTTAATTAACTGGAAAATTAATAATTTGTCATATTCAATTCATTATTCATCACACACACACTCAGTTTGGGTGGTTGCTATGTGGTTGTTAAGGTGTGCAGGATGGTTGCTTATTGATCCAAAGACAAAGAAAAAATCTGATTGGCTGGGAATGTAATAGCGCACATAGGAGTATAAGACTAATAATAAAAAAAATCATTTAAGCTATTTGCTGCTGGTCATCGGGTGATGGTACAGATCAGATCAGAACGGATATGTGTGCATGTGTATTTATATGTGTGTTTGCCTTTAGTTCTCTCCTTGCGGTGTCCTTCAGCTTTCTGCTGTCACATCACTGTCAAGACCCATTTCTGCTCTACACGTCTGTGTGTGCTGTGTAAACAGCACAAGCTTCTGTCTGGACACAGAGAGAGACCGTTCTGTCTGCTTAGAAGCTCACAACGGCTCTCTTTACTTCTGAGAACCCCTTAAAGGCAGGGCAGGAGATTTGTTCCAGAAATATTTTTTGTTACGCTAGTTGAAAGTCTCTTCACATCCTGATAGCAATCGCTAAGTAGTCTAAATATATTTACATAAATATATATCTTCGGTGGAAGGTGCCGTGCAGGACCATGAAATGTTCATCCAATCATTGCATTCGGCCCGAACGCAATGATAGGATGTCATACTTGCCTGTCAAACGATGTATTTGCAAACCTCTGTGCACAATTGGAGGAGGCGTGGCTTGGAGAGGTTGTCAACTCTAGTAAATGACATTCAACGTGCATTTTGTTCTAAGCTAATAATGTTTCTAATACAATTAAAGCCCTCACATGAAAAGATTGTGCGCTTCAGAATCGATTGAAGGTTTCTGGAACCAAACCGACGGTGTATTGATTCGCTTTTAGAGCAGTAATGTCTGTTTTGGCAGTACATTTTAAAAGCACAACTGCTACCTGGAGAAAACAGTCATTATAAACCCGCAGTGTGCTGAAAGTTATAACAACTGAGGTTTTCATCACTAATTTTGGCACAGGATTCACTCTTTTCGAAGTAAAATGAGGTGTCGGCAGGACACTGTTTTGGAGCAGATCCAATGTGTTCCCCTCCATTACCAAAACACACACAGGGAAACAGGTCAGTGTGACAGGACCAGAGAAAGACTGACACCAGAGAAAATGAAGGAGGATTTGCTTGTCACCAGGAGTCTGATTACTGACAAACTCACTTTTATAAAAGCAAGAGGATGAGATGCGTCAGTCGCTTTACAGCCTGTGCTTGATTACACACAGCATGCTTAGAAATGCACACACACACAACCTTACAAAAATATATAACCATAAACAACAACAATAAAATCACAAAAATAACAACACAAAGCTAATTTTCAGCTATTTTAACAGATTAAAATAGTGAAAATGCTTTTGTTTGGAAGACGGCGTCATTATATCTAGCCATGGTCGGTAATGACATATCGAGGAGCATAAAGTGGCTTCTGTCTTCTTATCTCCTGTGGTGCAATCACAATGATTCACTTCACACGCAACGCCGCTCCCAAAACACACCAGCTTTGAGTTAATGTGTTAAAACGCACAGAAACGCTACATCACACGCAGAGATGCTATCAAAAGTACGAAACATCCGAGACAGAAACAGGTTTGCCAAATGAATGCAAATTTTGTAATGCTTTAAAACGGTTGCTTTAATGTTACTTAAAGACTGTATTCAAAAGCTGTATTTAAAGCTGCAATCCATAACTTTTTTAGTTTAGAAGTGAACAAAAATCAGTTATTGAGCAAGTACATGACAGATCAGTGTTCAACACCATCTCTTTATCTTACCCTGATTCACAACAGTAAGTTTATAATAGTGATTTATCATCTGAGCTGTCGGATCTCATGCAGGTGCTGTAGATGCTGATGCATGCGTTTGCAGCTTGTTCTTACAGCAGCTGTTTAGATCTTAATTAAGAAAATAACTCTTAATAAATAACTCTGCAATTTCATGTTTTAAGCAGAGATAGTGGTAGAGAGGCAAAAGTAATGGATGGCAGCATTAATTATAAATAAACGTTAGAAAAACACATCCAAGTGGAGATAAAAATAACCACTGAATTCTCTCTCCATTTCTGAGAAGCACACACGATTTTAAGGCACTCAGAATACACCTCGGGCAGACTGGCACCTTCTCCCACAAACAGGTATTAGCAATCCCAAAACCGGCATGGAGAATGGAAATAGAGATGCTAATGTCATCTGTCATAACCAAATTCTTAACAGCCCTACTAATTACATGTAAATTCATTTCGCCACAGGTCTGTTTAACCCTGCGGCTCTAGCTACAACAGTCTCGGTTAAAAAGCTGTAATTTATTCTGAATCAGGAGGGAGGGAGATGGACAATCGATTAAGAAAACGACTAGTTATCTAAATTTACTTGTGCGCAATTACACACATACAAAACAGCTGCAGAAATTTTTATTGCGTCGAAAACATTCAACGTCTTTGAACTTTGAACTGTCACAGGTCACTAACAGAGAACGTTCTCACAACGTTGGCTAACGCTCTCTAAAAGGTCTATCAACGTTATCAAAAATATTCTTGCTGTAACATTAGTAGAACTTTTCTTTAATGTTGTATATGATATATTAAAACATTATTTCTAAATAGTTAATGGAACGTTTTAAAAAGTTACAGAATTAAAAAAATGTTTAAATATTGTTCTGATAACCAAGCGATAACATTAATACAACATCTAAAAAAACAGATGTTTAAAAATTCCTAGAACTTTCAAAATAACATTTGTAACGTTTTTGTTACCTAATGGAAACGTTACAGAAACATTCTTGTAACCTAAAATTTGTTAGCTGGATTTAACCCTTAAATTTATGCGTTTATGTAAATCACGAAACGGCGATTTGTTTTTATATTTTTGTCCAGTTCTAATGTGAATGTGTGTGTGGCCAGATGTGTGTGTGTGTGTGTGTGTGTGTACACACGTGTTTCTATTGGCAGAAAATCAACTGCAAACGTCGTTCAATTAAAGTGACAAATTGGCTGTGGGCAAAAAACAAATTCTTGCCCGTGTGTTTATATTCTCCACAGACATGTACACATGAAAACACACACACACACACACACACACACACACTTTAATTGTGTAGCTAGGCTAATTGGAAGCAGTGCATCATTTTCATGACACATTTCGGGGGCCCGGGGCCCCTCAGTACATTAGCAGGTGAAACTCACGACAGCAGAATCACACCTTAAGAAATACCACGTCCATTTAAAACACTTATCTAGACCTTTATTTATTTAGCTGGTGGTTTGTTTGCTTATTTACGAATACATAAATTGGGTGATATAAATTCTATACGGACTTGAATTATTACAAAAATATTTACAATGCTAGTCACGACAGCAGTCATATGACTGAACTTCGTCTGTATCTATAAACATCTGTCAGGTCACACTGTTGGTGTCGCGCTGTTCTACTGTACAGATTGAAAAGGCTATAAATGGTTCCTGGCTCCTTTTAAAGGGGAATAAGAGACCTTAGAGAGAGCGAGAGAGAGAGAGAGGGCGAGAGACAGAGGGAGAGAAAGACAAAAAGAGAGAAGGCGAGAGACAAATAGACGGGAGGGGGTGAGCTGAAAAGCTACACTATAGACGAGATGGGAATTTGTCTGTGTTTACACAAAGATCAGTGTTGAAAGATTGACGTCTTTCTAATTCCTTCACAAACAGCAACAAATGAGTCTTTCAGTCATTTCCCCTCTATGAAGAAAATGTCATTTTGAAAGGAAGGCACCAAAATGTCTGTTTATGTGCTTTTACAAATCTATCTTCTTTCACAATAAAATCTTGCGTGTATTCTTCCTCCGTAGTTTCCCGGTTTTCTCTCTGTAATTGTTTGTAGATGGAAGACACGTGTTTGGGTCAGTCAGACGGACGGTTTACTTACACAGAGAACAAATGCTGTTTTGTTTTAAGCATTTTGGCTTTGTTTATTGACTACATTGGTCACACAGTGAAATGTCTAAAAAATGACTCGCTTTTCGTCTACATCCATTTTCTTCAGAAGACGAATGTAATGTGCCACCAAAAAACTGCCCCATTGACCTATAACATAAAAACAGTAGCAAACTTTGAATATCACATTCAGTATAAGTTTGGATTCTTACATGTGCATCACCAAAGGGACAATAAAAAAGTAATTTGCTTTAACTGATGTTTGAAAAAATCGTACAATCTCTGACCGAAGAGAAAAAGAGGAAAATATCACGCTCTACTTGCAGAAAAACATCCTTGTTTATCGCGAAGGGAAACCAAATGATTCATTTGCTACCATTTTTAAAGATTTTCCGTTTATGCTGTTTTTAACTGTTTACTAATTTGTTTAGCTATCTGCACAATCAAAACAAACATACAGTGCTAAACAAAGCGCGTAAACAAGACTTATCCGAAAATCTCATAACAACTCGCTAATCAAATTACACGTTGTAATAAACAGTGACATCTTAAACTAAAGAAAGTTAAATATTTAAAGTCGAGATTTTACAGGATCTCGGGATATGGTAACGTACTGTAAACAGATACAGCAGAGAGGCAGGCCACAATAGCCGCTCCTGCCTCTCCCTAATGGCTCGTTTTGTGATCTGTTTCTTCCTGAGCGATAAGTATTTTTAGAGGTGATTTGTATCTCATCTCCCGAGTTCACAGCATGCTTTCTGCAGCTGGTGCCCGACACCGGACCCCCGGAGGAAACGCCGGGATCTGAACGTGATCAGGTTCATTTCACAGTTCAGTGTCAAGAATAGAGGAAATTGTAGATGTGGTTTTGTTCCGAAAATGAGATAAAAATGGGATAAGTAGGAGTTAGTATAGGGTTAAGGTTAGTTTTTATATCAGGCTATGTAAGGCATACAACTGGCTATGTCTGGGATTACTGCGAACTGTGTGGGAACTAACAGAACATAAATGTTTTTATGTACTGTCCCTTTAAAAAGATCACAATGCAGAGGTCAAATCACAAACGTTCCACTGCATCCCATTTTATGTCCTTATTAGTTTTGGTTCTGCTTCAGATATTTTGCTTGTTCATCAGTTTTACTGAGACGAGTCGCAGTGGAACATAAAAACATGCAAACACACACAGGCATGCAAATAATAGCTCACGGGGGAGGAAAGGTGGTTGACATGTCTTTACTGCAGTGTGGAAATGCGACTGGCTCTGCGGCTTTGACTTTGTTAGTGAGCTTTGCGGTTGTGTGCGTCTGTGTGTGTGCGAGAGAGTTCTGTCACAAACAGGAGAGCAAAAACATGTAGGTATAAATGTACAATACGGGCAATAATCAGCTAAAAATGTGTTGCAGTGGTGAATTTGTTGTGAGCTTTTCTATACACACACACAGGTCATGCACGTGTACACAAACTATGGCAATAAAGACCAATGACAGAGACACAGTGTGCAGACCTGCAGGCCCATAACAGGGTCATGAAACACACACACAGCACACACATAAAGCACATGACCGCGGCACAAACACACACTTCCCTCTGGAAGAGCTTAAGAAATAGAACGTTTAAAATAACATTTTCATTACTTAATGAAAACATTAGGGAACTATTAGCGGGACCTGCCTCGACCTAGATGGCAACAAATCGTTCCAAGCTGGCAAAGACCTCGAGGGCACAAACGACACGATTGACCACATTAAAGTAAAAATTGTGCCGCTAATGAAAGCAGCATTTTGATCCATGTTCACTAGTCAGGTGACTGAATAACACACAGACCACACGGGTAGATGAAGCGAATACGCTCACCCGCTGCAGTTAAATTACCCTGTGAGAGCTGCTTACTAGCAGTGTCGAATGAGAAACAGCTACTCACAGATACTCACAGATATATATATATAGTGAAGAGTGAAGAGACAGAGATTTGTTTGCAAGTATAATGTTAAAGCTCAGAGCAGTACAGATGTGAGAGCAGATATATTTCCCAGACTGTGTCACAACAGAAAGTCAGTTTCACATAAAAACATAGAAAAGCTCTAGAGAGGTTTAACAGCTGTTCTAAATCTCTCTCTCTTTCCAATGTGTTTTGTCTTAGTTCATCATGTCTGATTCAGCAGATCTGGCTGAGAGCCAGACACTACACCTCTGAGAACCCTGTATGTCACAGGAGTCAGTTCACAATGTGTGCACGTACATATGTATGTGTGTGTAGGATTCTGCACACATACTTTCGTAATTACCTTCCTCTGGTCCCCTGAACCTCTCCGCTCACTTTAAAATGAACAGACGCTCATTCCAACAGTGTCTGGATACAAACTAGCCCGTCAAACTGACCTGAGGTCAGAATTCACATCTGCACGGCCTCACTCAGGCTCAGTCTGTCAGGGACGGGTCGTGACAACGTCCGGTGGTCCGGGTAAAGACAAAAACTCACTTTCCATCTGTTTCTAGTAAAGTTAAGAAGGGAGGTACAAAGGTTAGAAAACCACGTTCCTCTAAACGTTCTTTCAAAATGATGAAAAATTTTTGGAAAAAAAAAAAAAAAAAAAAAAAAAAAAAAAAAAAAAAAAAAAAAAAAAAACGTTTTTCTTAAGTAGTTATGCTCAGAATAGTGAAGTAATTAAATAAATATTGGATTAAATAATTATTGGATTAAATAAATATTCAGATTAAATAAATATTGAAACAATGTTCTTATAACCAAGCAATCATGGCAACACAACATCTAATGTGTTGAGCATTCCTAGAACTTTCAAATAACACTTAACGTTTTTGTTACATAATGGAAACACTAGGGAAACATTTTTACAACTTAAAATGAATAGCTGGAAGCCCTCGCCTGTGATGATTCTTTGTTCACGCCCCATCCATAAATTAACATAAAAATGCATATTCATGAAACTTCCCGCTTTACATAAAAGTACATAACAAGCCACAAATCATATGCATAATGGATCTTTAATGGATTTCACTCCTATATAACCGAATAATTTATTTCACCTCTTAGAAAGCAGGTCACCTCGTCTCTCACAATAGAGAGATCACTTTTTTCCAGGCCACAGAATTGTGACATTCTGGCCTATATAGACAGAATGTCATATTTTGAAGAAAGGTTTTCCATAGATGATTCTGTCACTTCAGGAAAACGTGAATGTGAGACTTTGGGCAGGTTTGTGATGTGACTACGGAATCTCATTGGCCGGAAGCTGTGGAATGCTGAAACATCATTGGCTAACAAGCTAAACATCTTGAATTGTGGTGAAAAGAAGACATGCTGTTGAAATACAGCACGGTTTACATTTGACATTCCACACTGTCAGATTCGAAGCCAATAACAAAATCAATTGTTATGCTGACTTTTTTTAACAATTTTCTCGGGTCAGAAATGAAAATGTTGCATTACAAAAGCGAAATGTGTTTACGTTTATGCGTTTCATGTCACAAAAACGTTTCACGTGACATTTGGCAAACGTCCGTTTTCGTTGCGCTCTGAATAAGTTAACTGCTGACACACAAATTATGTGGCGTCCCACCAGCATGATAATTTTGCCCATCTTGCTTTTACGATACAGACGAGGGGAAAATATGCAACATACTTTTTTCTTTCATCCTCCAAAGCTGAAGTTCTTGTCAGCAGTGCTGAGCTGTGGGCTGGATTGTATAATGTGACATTGAAAGCTTACGGAAAATCATAAGCTTATAACCTCTCTCTCTCTCTCTCTCTCTCTCTCTTCTCGTTCTGTCCATCAGGGTTCAGGAAGTGAACTGTTAAGTGTCAAACTGCTACAGTGATCAAACCCTTAACAATTCAACTTCAAGCACAAAGCCGTTTATTAAAGGAAAGCTGTTTTGCAATAAGACACGGTACA
>JAZGTH010000033.1:2452500-2502500 GCA_036877525.1 Chromobotia macracanthus | reverse complement strand
TGGGTGCATTTACACATTTACATTCAAACATGCAAAAAAGGTTTTTATAAATTGAAAACTGTAACTAAATATGATTTGTCACAATAATAAAATGCAACTTGCATATAAAACAAACTGAATTCCAAAATGACCCCCAAAAAATTGTAGTTCGTGTTAAGCAAAGCAAAAAAACCCTCGTACCGAAAACCCCCTTTTGTTTCTCCTGAGCCAGAGAGTCAGCAGTGTTAGATCCTGCTTTGTAACCCACTGGACATCAGCTATTGTTATAAAATCACAACTGAAACATTTGTAGCCGGCTGATGGCTAACACAGTCATTTGTGAAACGTGCACAAAGGGTCGCGCAGAAACGTGTGCTTCAGGAACTGACAATGAGTTTTTCAGTGCCGTAAATTATGTGTGACCTGTTGTCCAGTCACCAGTGAGAGACGACAGGAAATATTTGCTTGGTCCTGTTGAATTATCCAGCACTGGGCGTTCTGTCACTTCCTGTTCTTTTTTTTGGTTAATAAACTGTCCGAATGAAGGTCGGGTTGGAATCAATGCATATCAACGCTAATTGTCACTCTTAAACTCAAGCTAACAAGTTAATATGATATACAACAACAGAAACATACCAAAAATGATTTTAACCCCTGATACCCTCGTTTTTTGTTCTGGAAAGTGAACTGTTTTTGTTCTGTCATGTGATCACTTTCAGCAGACCAACACAATAGCAGGAACTCAGACTGATGACACAGCGCTGCTGTGCTGCGAGTGCTGCTGTTTTTTTTAACTATGTTGAACGTCTGCAATTTCAAATCGACTGCACAGTTGAAATAAAAGTTAATGGCGAGGGTTTAATACAAACACATCAAAATATAAAGTGTAAAAGATGACACTCTTCGTAGTAAAATACAAGAAGAACCGACAAAAGTTATTGAAAAGTTTCGTTGTGTATAAAAAAACAATAAAAAGCTTTTGACAATCACACCACAGGTTCATTTTCCAGGTAACACGTATAACACTGTTACTTTAATTAGCTTTGAAAGTAAACACAACCTGTTAGTTTTTCATAGGTTTCGCACCTTGAATGACCTGGGTTCTTATCCTGATACTGCTGGCACTAAATATTTCAAACGCCCCTAAATGTGATTAAAAACATTTGCTAATTCTCCGTTCAATGTTGTTTTGTACATTTTGCTGAACCGTACAATCCGGTCAGCTGACAGCCGTGCACTTCCCAGCCATCGTGGAGGTGATGCAGAAGGAAATCCGCTGATTTTCCTGTCAGGAACAGACATTTCTTTCACATCTCTGGCTTGAAGCTGCCATGCGGTCACACCAAACTTCCCTTGCTCTGTGTCAAAGTGCTAAACATGCAGATCCTTGAAAGAACGTGAGGAACCGTCTCTGAGTAGATGTTTTAGAGATGTTTGAAACTCACACTGTCTGTTGTGTCCTCTGACTGGATGTTGTGGCTGGTCACAGGGGAACGTTTCTGTTTGTGTTACATGTTTATCTGAGAACTTCTGAGGAGTGACAAAGTTGTCTTGCTGCAGGGAAGCAGGCATGTCTTATCTTCTCATTGTGGGACTTACGGTACTTTGGAGTTCACAGCTTCAGGTAAGTCCCATGAATTATGAGGTCGTCTTTGTTTAAATATACATTTAACAAAACAAATTCTTAAAGTAGAATATTATTAATATGGTTCTTTGGACAAGGTTCCATGATAATTTGTTTTATTTTAATAATATCATTATATTCCTTGAAGTACTTTGCTTGGCTATGTTAACAATACGGTATATGAATATGGTAATATTCTTTGGATATGACACCAATGGTAACACCATTCTTTGAAGCTCACTGATGTAATATGTGCAATAAAAACATGGCATATGTGTATAGTAATCATTCAAAATGCTCACGGTAAAGTACCATGATATTACCTGATGATCTCATTCTTGTATTACAGTAAGACTTTTTTGCAAGGGTAGACCAGCATGCATAGAAAAAATTGCAAAATCTTTTTTCAAAGTAGTTCTGCACCAATTTAGTGCTGTTGTTTTTTTGGGGTGTGTTTGCTGGCTGTCTGTGCTCCAGGCGGTCTCCAATCGCTGCGATACTCCTCGCACCGTCCTCCACGTGACTCCTTGCACGTCCTGCGCTGTGTCGCCCTCCGTCGTCTGTCCGCGGAGCTTCAGGAAAACCTCGAAGAATGCCGGGAATGCTGGCTGCAGGTGTCTGATTATCTAGGCGACTGAAATCTGTCCTTCTTTCTGCTCTCGTGGTCTTTGTGTCTGAAGTTCATCTCCTTGTTTCAGTTACGTGGTGGAGCTCGGGGATCGTCAGGTGGAACTTTCCGGGTGCTCGCACACCTGTGAGAAGGTGACAACGGTGCAGAAGTGTTGTCCAGACTTCTGGGGGCCCTTGTGCTTGTGTGAGTCCTCAAGTGGACCTACACACCAAACAAACGAAACGTGTGATGTCCAACCACGTATTTAGGGCTACACCCAAAAGTGTCTTAAGATTTGTTGGTTCGTCCTCTGAAAAACTAAAAAAAGAGTAGAGTTAACCTATTACAGGTTTGATGGTTAAAAATCTGAGCTGGTATTCTGAAGGATACCAAGAAGTTGATTCATGAACCAAATCACCATTTGGTTGCTGGGTTGCGAGATTTCTAATCTCAGGTTTTACCAAATAGATTGTCCTTGTAAGTAGTACATGTAGTAATACAACATAATCGTCTAAATGATAAGTAACATCGTGTGTTTCCCAAGCATGTCCCATCTGGTCAGGAAAGACGTGTAACGGCTACGGAACGTGTGTTTCTGGAGACTCAGGAAACGGCACATGTGTTTGTGAGGTAAATTGTGGTAATGTTATTTATTTTTTTTACGGATATTTGTACTCTAATCTGTACTATCTTACAACTGTATTTTCTGATATCATCTTCTATTAAAAAGACTGTATTGATCTTGTAACAGCCACATGCGTTTTCTATAAAGCTGCTTTGAAACTGTATGTATTGTGAAATGCACTACACAAATAAAAGTGAACTGAATTAAGCAGGATATTAAAGGCTTTCTAAAGGAATGATTAAATGTATTGATTGTTAATGAGACGTTGTTGTAATGTTTCTCAGGAGGGATTTAAAGGTTTTGCGTGTCAGGAATGTGTGAATAAGAACGCTTATGGAGATCACTGCAGCTCAGGTCCGGCAATTCCCTTTATATAAAATACAAACCAGTGATGTCATGAGTTACTGTCATTTCTGGAAGGAATATACAGTTGTATAAATGTAAAACTGTGATGTTATAGAGTGCAGGTGCGTTAATGGAAAGTGTAACTCGGGACCGGATGGAAGTGGAGAATGTTACTGTCAACCTCCGTATTCCGGACCAAAGTGCGATAAAGGTAACTCCTGGGTCAGCATTCTTACTGGTTCCTGACAGCCAATCAGATTTCAGGGTTAAGTTCGGGGTTAAGCTAATGTTAGGGTTAATATTATTTTGCTTTAGTTCAGGCCTATATGCATTGTGATTATGGTTAACGTTAGGAACATCTCATAGAAGAGATGCGTTATAATGTAAATATACAATAAATTAAATCAACACTTAACATTTAATTTGCACTGTTCTTGTCTTGTGCAGTTTCTTCATCTTGTTCAGCCTGTCCGGCTTATTCTTACTGTAAAGGAGATGAGACAAACGCTGTGTGTGAGTGCCTGCCTGGGTATAAGAAGATTGGAAGGGCTTGTATAGGTATGTTTCGTATGCCAAACATGTTATTTATTTATTACTATTACTTTAGTTATTACTCTGAACCTTTTTTCATCTAAATTTGGACCCAATACAGACATCACTGCTTGCTAACTTTATACAATTATATGTTCTTATTATATTTGCTATGTTGGCTGAGGCTGCTGCCTCGGATAATTTTAACAAATGAACCTCACTGCAATGCATCGTGGGATTGCCTTCTCAATGAAGGAGACCTGCGACGCTGTCTTAAATTTTGGAAAAGCCCTACACCCTAGCAACGCACCAAAAAAAACACTCAAAACACCCTAACAACCGCATATCAATGACCTGGTAAACTCCCAACACCCTAGCAACCACATAGCAACGCACCAAAAAATACTCAAGACACCTTAACCACATAGCAGTGCCCTGGCAACCAACATAGCAACAGTGGCTAGTTTCTCAGTAGTCATAGGTCTTGTATTGTTGCAGGCGTGTGTTCACCGGACACTTGTGACACGAACGCGAAATGTTTGTTCAGCGGTGGAAAGTTTCTATGCACATGTGAAGTGGGATTTGTGGGTGACGGAAAACAGTGCATTCCGATCAACCCATGCGACATTAATAACGGAGGCTGTCCGGAAGATTCCACCACCTGTGAATACACAGGCCCGGGAAAGGTGAGCAGTGCATTGTGGGATGGATCTTGAACGCGTGTGGTGGAATATTAATGTGTATCTGATTCTGAGAATTCCTGTGAATTCCATTCAGATCCTAAATCAAGTCAGGGTTGTGAATTTCACTTAATAATTGTATGCTATCTTTATCTAACACCTCATTATAATTTCATTATAATTTCATTCATCATTCAGTCTGTGAAGGGTTACATTTAGAAAAATAACAGAACAGAGTTGAGAAATTAGTAGAAATGTATTGTAGTAACCAAGGTAATGTGAACAGTGTAAAATAAACTATAAAAATTAATAAAATTAAAATGACAAGCTTTTGAAAACTGTTAAAAACAAACTAATGAAGTTTTTCACAGCCTTACACGCATCACTATTGATCTGCATTGTTATGGACAAAGGTAGATTTGCTTTAAAGATGTTTGTTCCTGTAGTCAAAATGCGTGTGTGTGCCTGGAATGGAGTCGTCGGACCCTCCGAGCGGCTGCACACTGAAGTCTGCCTGCACTGCGAGCTCGTGCCACAGCAGTGCCCGCTGCGAGACGAGTGCAGACGGCACGCCCAGGTCTGCCCCGCTGCTTCCCTCTCCATCCATGACGCATCCACTTTCACTTCCTTTAGTGCTGTGCTAACAGCTGTCTGAACCTCGACAAAATGTCCAGATCACTCAAACAAACAAAACAACATTTATACAGCATTTGTTGCATTGCATTGCATTTATTTGTGCATTTTAATAACAACGCATTGTATTTCAAGGTGATTCTGTAAAAAACACTGTATTACACTAATGGGATATTTTTTAAGGGATGTGATTTTAAAAAGCTTTACTGTTTACTACAGTGAAATAAAGATGCCATTACATGTTTGTGGTGAAAAATTGGTGCTAATGAGCAAAATAAGTTTTCCTCCGATTTTGTCTCCAATTTTGGCTTTATTACCTACCTAAATCCCATATATATGAAAAGTCTGGCTTTTCATCTAAATTATTTTCCACTGGCTGTTTGTAAAGTTTGAGAGGACTGCCTACATATCCCCACACTCAAAGTATTATGAAAAAGATGTTGCGTCAATTGATTAAATTATAATATTTTCTGATATTACTGGTGAAAACGTAAGTCTTGTTCAATTCATTAACTCTCTGTTGTTTACAAAGAGCGATTCTGTCACATTAGAAGTAGCTTAGATTGTTGTTACAGTTCCTCACTGAAGACTGGGGGAATAAACCGAGACCTTTTATTCTTTCAGATGTCTGTGTAATGCTCAGCAGATTGGAGATGGCAGACGTTGCTATGGTAACCTCATGGAGAGAGTTTTGGAGCTGGACCGAGAGGGCAGTGAGGCAGGAAATCTGACTGGAAGCATCAGACTCTTTGGTAGGTCACCAAAACCCCGAGTTTTGTCTTTCTCATGCAACTTTGAGGTCATTGTGTCAGTGTGAAAGCAGCTAAAAGCCACGTTAAGATGTGCTGACATCGTCTCTTGGATTTCAGAACAAGGGTGCGAGTTTATGCTGAGTCAACACGGGCCGTTCACACTGTTCGTACCTTTGGGACAGAATCCGTTCCAAGTAAGTGGAACGTACAAAAAACAAACGGAGCAGTTTGTGTTTCGTGTCCTCATAACATTTCCTGTTTTTTGTTACAACTTCCTGGTTTCATTTTTGTATTTTTTTTGGGGCTGTTCAGACAGTTTTAGGCAAATCCTCAGCCACCATGAACGCAGTGTGTAAAAATCACCTCATCCTTGGACAGAGGCTTTACAGAGATTTAGAGGGGAACGATCTGTGGACTTACGGAGGAGAAAAAATCAGATTCAAAACAAAAAAGGTGTCTATCCATCATCTACCTGTTCCTCCATCCATCAATTCATCATTCATCTATCTATCCATCCATCATCTATCCATCGTCCACCCATCTACATGCACATTCATTGTGGTTGATCTTTTCTGCGCCTGCAGCAGTTCATTCTAATGAGAGATCCAGATGTGCTGTTCACAATACTAAAGAGTGACATTCCGGCATCCAGCGGAGTCATTCATCTCATCGACAAACCTTTCACTCTTGCTCATATTGAATCTTCCAACAACAACATTGAGGTAAACTTCTGAAATGATTTCACAACCTAAAGATCTAGTAATAGTTGATGGCACCACAAACTCCACACCAGTTCTAATGTAGATGTTCTGATCTTGCAACCTCAAGTTCTCCTCAAAGACCATCGGGGAGATTTTCCGAGAAGATGACAGGTTCAATCGCTTCTTGTCTCTGGTTGATGTGAGTGGTCTCCTCTCTTCCTCTGAATCAGTCTTTCTACATTTCTTGACTAAACCTGAGTTTACAAAGCTTTCTTCTGCAGAACTGTGGAGCAATTCTGCCTATACGGGATCCAGGTCCATTAACAGTGTTTGTTCCGACTAACAAGGCCATTGACAGATTCAGAGATGGAAGTGTTATATATATGCTGAACGATGTGAGTTCCAATACTTGCTTGTAATAAAGACGGATGTGTTAAATAAATGAATCTGACAGATTTGAAGTTATATAATGCTACCCATCCATGTGAACCCAGTTTAAGCTGTTACATACTCCTATATTGAGACTGATTCTAGATTTCTGTCTTTTAGGCCAGATCGAAGCTTCAAATGCTTCTGAAGCATCACATATTCTCTGTGGCCGCGGTGAGTTTCTCTTTGACATCGTGAAACGTTGGCAGTGATTTTTCCATAATTATTTTGACTCTGAAATTAAGCATTTCTGAAGGCCCATGAAAAGGTCTGATGATAGTTCATTTTATCTGCTGCATAAACACGGGGCTGCGTATGTATAGAAAAGCTTGTTCTTAAGTTTAATCTTTAATTAATCTTAAGTTTAAATGGATAGTTCACCCAAAACTGAAAATTCTTCCATCATTTACTCACCCTCATATCATTCCAAGCCTGTAGGACTTTTTTGTTTCTGAGTAACACAAAAGATATTTTGAAGTACATTGGAAACGAAACAACAGTGGCATTCATTGACTTGCATTGACTGGACACAAAACCACTCAGAAATGTTGTCAAATATCTTCTTTTGCTATAGCATTTTAGCATTTAAATAGGATAACATGCTTCACAATGTATATCTTTGACACAGGTCACTGTGGACCAGCTGGCCAGTATGTCTGAGATCACCACCATGGCCAATGAGATCTTAACAGTCAATGTTTCTGGGGATGTAAGTGACTGTTTTAAAATTTGGGACAAAAATGTAACTCCTAGTTTTGTGTACAACTACTAAATTTGCGGGGGTTTAGACATCTGCTGGGGCTGCAACAAAGAAATAACAAAGAAATGCCTTTGATTATGAGCCTCTTAGTAGGATCAGCTTGAAATTTCACACCCAGGGTCTTTGTCCAAGGTCTCAATACATTCCCATTTTTAGCTCATTTGAAAACAGTTGTTTACTTTCTTTTCGCAGGGAAGAGTCTTTCTTAGTGATAAAGGAATTCCCCTGGAAAGCAAAGATATCGTGGCATCCAATGGAATCATCCATCTGATTGATGGAGTTCTTGTTCCGTCCTCTATAGTTCCCATAATGCCTCATCGCTGTGACGTCAACGACAGCAGGATTGTTGTGGTAACTGCATTTTTGAGCTCTTGCAAAGGATCAGCACATGAGCATCTTGTCTGGAGAGCAGAACTTAACATGAAATTGTAAAAAAATTAGAAAAGGTGTGTTCCTGTAGCTTAAACGGTAGAGCGGTAAGGCTGTTGGTTCGATTCCCAGGGAACACACATACTGATCAAATGTATAGTTTGAATGTAATGTAAGTCACTTTGGACAAAAGTGTCTGCCAAATGCGTAAATGTTCTATGAATTTTATGAAATATTTGCTTCTTGTTAGGGTCCATGTGTCAGGTGTAGTTATCTCTACGAGACGCACTGCCCACCTGGAAGTGTTGAGCTGGTACTTACTGTTTTTTTAATTATTGATCAAATATATCACTTATTAATACCACTGTAAGCAATATGCAGACATTTTAGATGGAGATCTCTTCAACATTTGAAGAACCGATGAAGAACATTCCATTGTGGCTTTTTCCCATGATAGGAAAGTCATCTGAGAGGCTGTGAGCCGGAGCCTGATGCGAGGTGGACGTACTCGCTCGCAGACACAGGCTGCGCTAAATACTGCAACACTACTCAGATGGTACGAGAACAAGGGCATGCTACCAGAAATCCACACAAATCCCTCTATGGATTCACTATTTTCTTGATTATTAGATGTCTGAAAGTGATTCCTAGAAACATGGTAGTTTGTCAGATGTTTTGTTTCAGAGAGCTGAGTGTTGCAGTGGATTCTACGGGCCAGACTGCAGACCCTGCACTGGAGGTTTTCAACATCCATGTTATGATAAAGGGACGGTAAGTACGTTCATTGTGACTTGAGACATCAGGAGGTTTGGCTGGTTTTTGTAGATCACTTTGTTTTTATTCGTCATCTGCAGTGTTTTGACGGAATGGCAGGAAATGGCTCCTGCAAGTGCGAGCCGCAGTTTAAGGGCATCGGTTGCCACATCTGCGCAGACCCCAAAAAACATGGAGAGAACTGTGATGAAGGTAAACATTCTGTCCATCTGTCTATCTATCATCCATCATCTGTTCTTCTGTCATCAATCCATCTACCCATACTTCATCACTTGTCTTTCCTTCATTTATTATCTACTCTTTGTTCATCCTATTCGTCCTTCATCCATCCATCATCTGTTTTTCCCTTTATCATCCATCTTTTCTTCATTAATCCATTCTTCATCCATCCATCTGTTCATCCATCCATCTACTCATCCATCCATCCCTGTTCTTCCTTCCCTCATCTGTCCGTCCTTCCTTTATTCTTCCTTCATTCATCCATTCATGTAAACAGTGTCACCTTATAGGCATTATTTTCAAACCTGTGAGATGTTTTAACTTTGTGTCTGTCCATGTCTTTTGTAAAGGGTGACCTCTCCTGACCTCACGCTCTGTTTGTTTCTGCAGACTGCCACTGTGTTCACGGTGACTGTGATAACCGACCTGGCAGCACAGGCCTGTGCAGGAGAGGAACCTGTGCGGCCGGATATTCTGGTGATCTTTGTGACCATACGCCAGTCCGTGCAACTCAGACGGCGTCTTTGAATACTGCCACATCCACGCCAGATGTGTCTACAACGACGGTCACACCATGTTAGTGTCATTCATCATGCAGTAGCTTTTCAGCTGTTTTTGTTCTGTTGTTGATGTCATTGTACATTGTTATGTAGGTGTGCTTGTCTGCCTGGATATGAAGGAGATGGTTATACTTGCACAGAAGCCAATTTGTGCCTCAAACCTGACAGAGGAGGCTGCCACCCCAATGTAAGACTGAGTCTGTTTGTTTCATATGGCCTTCAGTCTGTTCACTCAGTCGTAGAACTGATTTATTACTGCAAATCTCTTATACTCCATCCTATAAAATGTTATCTTCTTTCTCTGTGTGAGCTGGAACGGCATATCTTGCTTAATATAATACCTATCATCTATCATGTTAATTGACTATGTCACATAGTCTCAGAAGTACATACTGTTTCAGTAGGCAGTGTGAATACATTACCCTCTCACAGACCACTGAGAGAGAGCCTTCACACACAATAACGTCCATTTATTCAAATGGTCCATATGTGTTGTAGTTATCATCAGGTCAAACCAACTACAATCATAGTATCCCTAATTAGCTATAGAATATATAATGAACAATACAAATTCGCAATAATACCAACAATTTCCATGTTGTACAAGTTGGATCATTTTTCTGTTTTCTGTGTTTTATATTTCATTATATGTAAAGCTACTTTGAAGCAAGACAACAAAAATGAGCACTATATACAACAAAAACGAACACTATACAAATGAAACTGAATTGAATTTAAAGTGACAGCGACCCCATTATTGGCTGCAAGTCAGAATTTAAAAGCTGAAGTGATTGAACAATAGTTGGCCCAAGATAACAGTTCTGTCATGTCTGTATGACTTACTCTCTTCTGCAGCAATGTTAGACAGAAGTTATATGATGGTCACCGTTCACTTTCATTGTTTATAGGCCGGCTGTACGTACGAAGGAGGAAAAGTGAACTGTGTGTGTATGGAAGGATGGACAGGTGATGGAACGTTGTGTGTGGAGATCAATAACTGCCAGCTGGGGACTCGTGGTGGGTGTCATGAAAACGCGGACTGTACGGCCACCGGACCAGGACAGGTACTGAATACTCACATCAGGATGTTACATCTGACAAGTAAATGTGCCTGGTTTTAAGGCTGTTTAAATATTTGTGCTGGAAAGCGAGACAATAGCTATGTTATGGTTTTATGAAGTCTAGGAAAACCTGTTGTTCTCCTACTATTAACTTTTCATTGAACTTACATTTGATCATTTACATCAAATTTTACATTTAATCATTTACTTTACATCAAACTTTACATTTAATCACCAATTTTCACCAATCTCCATAATTTACAGGCTGATTCAGGTCTTTTGGTGAGATTATTTACGTCTTAAGTAACCAAGTGTTTCTCATCAATCTGAGACAGGAGCTGAATTTTTCCAAACTTCTTTTGTCGCCAGAATGAATGCAGCTGCAAAAAAGGTTTCATGGGAGACGGTGTCGTCTGTAAAATCGTCAACCCCTGTTTGACAAATAATGGAGGATGCCACTCTCAGGTCAAATCCTATATATCACATTATTAAACCATCATAACAATAACCTGTCAAAATACAGATGCTGGAATAATTCTGGTGAAATTTTATTATGTTATGTTAAGTGCTAGCTAGCCGTGTGGCGTAACTGTTTACCAATACCATAATATTTTATAGGCAACGTGTAAGCTGAATAACCACGGCACACGCGATTGCACGTGTCAAAGTGGATACGAAGGTGATGGAATCACGTGTTACGGAAACTTGCTTATGGTAAGACAACACATGTGATGTCATTTCTTTAAAAATGTTATGAAGCACCTGTTTGCCTTATTATGATGTGATACATGTATATTCCATTTATGGGTTTAGATTGAAATTGAATAAATTATACTTAACGTAACTATACAATCTTATTAATCAACGTTAAAGGTTGCAGTGTAGTAAGCCACATGAATGAAGAAGATAATACTTTAAATAGTCAAAACTCAGGAGATCACACGAGAAACGTACATACACTTAACCAAAACAAGAACAGATGGGGCAGCTGAAACACAGGGCTATATATACACCAGAGAAAACACAAGGTAACTAAAGACACGGGTAAACTAATTGGTAACCTAGGAAACAGACAAGGCTTTCATTAAGATAACAGTGAAGGTAACAAAGGAACCAACTAAAAATCTGTGAAAACAGAAAATTATCTCAAAGCATTCATAAAAAGTTTTTTTATACGCAGACCATCTGTACTCATGCACAAACAATGCAAATAAAATAAAAAAATAGTTACAATTGTATTGTTTTTTTTCACTTATTTTTATTTCAGGAACTCGATGGAAACTCTGAGTTTTTTGAGTTTAATCGCTTTCTTCAGGTGAGTACATATACTTGTTCTGCTCTGTTACGTGTGATTTCTCTGTAAAGCACACACACAGTGCTGAATTATACTATGTACTTTGTGGTGCTTTCTTTACGTCACTGTTTTAAAATGTTACTTAATACATAAGTCAGAAGGACAATTGTTCTGGGTTTATTTTTGAATGATGTTTTATTCGTCTCCGCAGAGGCACACAGTTATTGACAGTGGCAGTAAAGTTACAGCTTTAGTTCCGTCTAAAAGTGCTTTCCGAAACCTCAGTGGTTCCGAAGAGACCTTTTGGACTGATTATTACAAACTTCCACACCTTCTACGGTAAGAGCCGAGACCAAGAATCGTCTGAGGTTTGCAGAAGAGAAATCACATGGGATCATTTCATCTGTGTATGGGTGTGTGTGTGATTTCCTGTAGAGTTCACTTTTTAGATGGAATCTACACCTCTGAAGACCTGAAGCAGCAAGTTGGCAAAACCGTCCCGACTATTGGCAAAACAAAATGGGGGGTTCGAAGAAAAGACGGGGTACTTGTCACACCTATGTCAGCTCTTAGACGATTCACAACCTTAAAATGGTAGTTTACAACTTCTGCGAGTTGTATGTCAAATGACTGGAACCTGTTCTCCATTGCATCCTTAGGAGCTCATGATCGGCAACGCGACAGTTATTGTTCCAGACATCAAGGCAATAAATGGATGCATTCACATCATTGATACGGTAACGTAAACGTCTGTACTATAATGAAATGTTAGCTCTATCTATCTATCTATCTATTATTATTATTATTATATTATTATATTATTATAATATATTATTATCTATCTATCTATCTATCTATGTTGCTCACATAAATATTTGGTCAGAACGCACAGCTTCTTTTGAAAGGCAATTAATAGAGTAAAGCTAATCGGAAACAGATGGTGTAACTATGGCATCTACCAGCAGGGGTTAACCAGCCCTAACCAGTTCAGAACTTTATTCTGATGTCCTCAGTTCGCATGTGTTCAAACATTACTCTGTACAGTTCTTTGAAATATAACAAGATCTAAACAACAGTTGAATGTGAAGGCACAGGCATGCAGAGAACCAAAAATACACCTCGGTTTGTTTCAGGTTCTTAAGCCTCCTCTTTCTGATGTTCCTCCACCTCCTCCCAGTCTGATGGAGGTGTTGAACAACACGCCAGAATTCAGTCTTTTCCGACAGGCAGCACGGGTAATGTTCTTCAGTGCAGGAACTTCATACTAAATCATACTAAATCATACTAAATCATACTAAAACATACTCAATCATACTAAATCATACTAAATCATACTAAATCATACTAAATCATACTAAATCATTATTAGGAAATTCTCACCTTATTACCCACAATGCAGTGGGCTACAGTGTGGAAAGAATTCACGTTGGCTTTTTTAAAACATTAAAGCCACAATCTGTAACTTTTTTTATTACAAATAAACAAAAATCAGTTATTGACAAGAACTTAACAGATCAGTGTTCAACACAATCTCCTTATTTTATCCTGATAGGCAACAGTCAGTTTATAATTTATCAATTGTAATTTGAGCTGTTGAGTCCGATTTCACAAGAAATGTCTGGCTGTAAACAGAACTAAGATCCGGCTACTACATCGCATGTCTGTGTACCATAGATGGTACGTGTTTGTAGCTGTTGTTCAGAATTTAAACTCGTCCCTTTTGTTAATAACTGAAAGTAATCTGCAATATTGTTTCAAACAGAGATGGTGGTAGAGAGGCAAAAGTTACAGATTGCAGCTTTAGCAAAAGAACTGCTTTCACATATCGCAAAACAATTACTTATGAAAAGTTGTTTCCTGTATTTTTTTACTAGCTTTATGACTTGGAAGGAAGTATCCCCACTAGAGATTACACCATTTTTGTCCCATCTGATCGCGCCGTACAAGACTTCCTGAATAAAACAAACTCTACACAACTGGTGAGTGGACAGATTTAAATCTGTCTTAATGTGTCTTAATCGAAAAAATAATCAAATAAAACATCTCTTTCCAACAGAGCCTGGACATCGTGAAATATCACGTAATTATAAGCGAGCAACTCTTTCCGGAACACTTGGGTGATGGCATTTTCAAAAGCACGTTTTTGGACAACGGCACTCAAATCATGTTTTATGTCGACAGTGAAAATCAGGTACTTACACTTTTAACCACATACATTATTTCAAATGTTTAGATGGGATGTTACGGTCCATCAGTTGTGACCTGTTTCTTAACTCTAGACGATGGCCAATGACGTCCCTGTTAACGGAACCTTCTCTGAGACGAGACATGGTGCTGTGTTTGGGATCCCTCGTGTCCTGGAGATCCACCAGAATCACTGTAGTAAAGATGTGATTTTAAAAATCTCTGTGAGTTTCACAGTTTATCAGTTTGTTTCAACTTTTCGAGGTGATCCACACAAGCCACATGATCCCAGCGTTTAAAACATTATTTGGAAAGTTTTAGGAACATCCAGTTTTTTTAGACATAGCGTAATAGCTTGGTTATAAGAACATTATTTAAACTTTTTTTAAATCTGTAACGTTTTACAGTGTTTAACATTTAACTATTTAACAATAATGTTTTTAAAATATATACTGTTAGAAAAATGTTCTACTAACGTTTCTGCAAGAACATCTTTGATAACTTAGAGAGAACCTTTAGAGAACATTCTGAGAATGTTCCCAAATAGCTGCAATAGTGTCTTGTATCCTGTTTCTTCACAGAGCCGCTGTGGATATTGTGACACTGCACCTAAATGCCTCTACAATGCCAAACCTGTAAGATTATATAAAATCTTTTATTTACAATAGCAATCCTTACAATTTAGCATGTCGTGCATTTAAATGCTTCTCATCTCTTAAGATACACCCAAAGTTCCCTCAAAACATGAAGTCAAATTGTAAATACCGGACAAGAGTTGGAAAGAAGAGAATTTATGTTCCGGGCTGCCAGATGGACTGCTTGAGAACTGTAAAGGTATTCATTACAGTTTTCATTTTGAAAACACAGACGTAAATAAATTCAGCCAATGGCCACAACATGCCGATATATGTAGTTTTGCTCATCTTTAATTCAAACTTCAATCACTGGGAATTTGTGTAGGACCACACTTGTTGTCCAGGATACTTTGGCCACGATTGCTTCAAATGTCCTGGTAGCGTGAACAACTGGTGTTCCAACAACGGTCGATGTAAGGACGGCCTGTACGGCAGCGGGGAGTGTCTGTGTAACGAGGGCTTCCACGGCACCGCCTGCGAGATGTGTGAGCCTGGCAGATACGGGAAAGTCTGCAAATCAGGTACGATTTTCTGCTTTTTCCCAGCATCTATGATAAAGGACAGTATTGCTTGCTAAAACAAGAATTAACTCTTGCTATTGTTAAATGCAATCAATAATCCTGACCACCTGTACTATCACAGAGAGTTGGGTTGGGCCTGTAGGTAACTACCTACACCAGGCTGTAACCATCCAGAGTCCCTTAGCAACCTCATACTTGATGGCCACCCTGTAGGTAACTACCTAACAATCACCCAAAGCCCCCTAGCAACCCCATACCAACACCTTGGCAACCACCAAGTAAGTAACTACCTATCAACTTCCCAGAGCTCTCTAGCAACCACACAGTGAAAACCATCCAGTATATAACCACCTAGAAATCACCCAGAAGACCCTGGAATTGTGGCTGAAGTTATCTGCGTATGCACAACTTGCGGAATTTTTCCCCGGTTACATAGTATTTCTGTAATACAACGTTATATGCTGTTATTGCTGTTTAACAGAGTGTCACTGTGAACATGGAAAATGTTTGGATGGGATGGAAGGATCCGGACATTGTGTTTGTTTCAAGGGTTGGAAGGGAGTGAATTGTTCTGTTGGTCAGTATTACAGTAAAGCTACAACATTTTTGGTCACATTCTTCACTGTGCTGTTTGGTGTATTCACTGATCATAAACGTTTGTGTTTGCAGAGGTGGTTAATGACGCCTGTGGTGGAGTTTGTGATGTCAAAGCCAAGTAAGTGTGGAGAATCTACATAATGAGTCCCCAAAATTCGGAGGCCACATTATACATTTTTTATTTAAACGTGGAAACGAGCAGAAAAAAATGTTAAACTAATAAAAGTTGGGGCTTAAAGCTGCAGTGTCCTTAACTTTTGCCTCTCTAGCGCCATCTTTGTTTGAAAAATAAAAAACAGATTGCAGCTTTTAAATAATAGCTGAGATTCTGCAGTCTTTTAAGGTCACTGAGGAAATCTGTGACCTTGACTTCATTGAAGTTGTTCGTTTGTTTTTCAGCTGTATCTCAGAAGGTTCAGGAGCTCCTCCGGTCTGCTCCTGCATGGCTGGGTACGAGGGCAACGGAACCTTCTGCAAAGGTTTGTTTGAGTGTTTCACAGCTAAGATTGTTGCTGCATTTTCACACTATGTGTTGAGCATTGGGAAGACTGGTTTCGTGTTGACCTTAGAGGCTGTGTTTACACTGCCACAAAAAAATCCAATGTTTTTTACTCACATCTGACACAGATGGGGATTTGTTGCACAACACGGGATCCGTTTTTCATATCAGATCCGAGACACTTTCAAATGTGGATTTAAATCAGATACATATCCGATATCCAGACGTCTGATCTGTGTGTAAACGCACTTATCCGATTCACCTTTCCTGTAACGTCATTGTTCTACGATGGATTGCGTTGATACGCATCGGATATGAGGCGTAAGTGTAAACAGGCAGGTGAAAAATCGGATCTGAGCATTAAGACTTGCAGTGTAAACCTGCAAGTCTTCGTGTTTGATAGTTCTTGGAAGACCCTCTGAATGGTTTGTCTTCCACAGAAATCAATCCGTGTGCAACAAACAACGGTGGATGTTCAACCAGCGCGACCTGCGAGAAGATGCTGCCTGGAGAAAGAAACTGCATCTGTAAAGACGGCTACACGGGCGATGGCGTAGTGTGCCTCGGTAAATCCGCTCATTTTCATGGAGCAGTGGACCAATCAAATAGCTTTGATGTTTGCGTGACCTCAGAGATGAGTTTAATTTAATAATAAAAAGTTTTTCTACGTTTCTGTTCATTTCTGTTTTTTAAAAAAGCTCTTTGATTGTTTTTTCTTCAGAAATTGATCCCTGTTTAGTGGACAACGGAGGATGTGACACAAATGCTTTATGTGTAAAAACCGGTCCAAACAGGGTTTGTGTCATTTTATCAGTTCATGTTTAATAACTATTGGTAAACAAATAACAAACATGGGGCCGAAACTATTACGATGTTTTCAGAGCTGTAGAAAGTTTTGTTTGTTTCAGGTTGCCTGCACATGTAAGCCGGGTTTCACTCTGAGAGGTCACAGCTGTGTGGCCCTTAATCCATGTCGAAAGGTAAACAGATTTCACAGACAGAATATACTTCATATACGTGCTTTGTTATCATTTATTATACGTTATTGGTTATGTTATTTTATTGCAGAATAATGGTGGCTGCAGTCTCAATGCTGTCTGCAGATACCTCGGTGAAGGACAGCGTAATTGCACGTGTTACATTGGTTACAAAGGAGATGGTTTTCAGTGCGCAGGGACTGTCAGTAGAGTTAGTATCACTTAATATTTTAAATGCGTTATATAAAAACAACTACTTAATAGAGAAACACAAAGCTTTAGCTTTTCAAATAAATCCAATTTTTGTTTGACACAGGAGCTTCTTCGTAAACCTGAGGCATCTTGGTTACGAAGAAATATGGGCGTAAGTGCGAATTTACGCTGACAGAATGACATTTTGACATTTTTAATACAATACATAATTACTTTACATATTTGTCACATATAGGTATCAAGGATCCGTGATCTGTACAGTTCAGGGTATTTTACTGTGTTTGTACCCCATAATGATTACGTTGTTAATCTGACGGTAAGTCGCTGTAACGTTAACACAACTGCATTACGCAAAATGTATAACACATATTAAGACAATTTGCTTTATACAAGAAAAGTGGATAATCAAGAACACTTTAAGAAAATAAATAGGTTCCTTTTTAAAATACAGAGTCCATGTTGAGTTTTAATGTCCAGACATATCACAAAGTTTCTTTTTGCATTTTGTTTTTTATGTATATATGCAAATATGTAAGATGGGTGTTTTTCAGATTGAGGCCTGGTTAAATAAAAGCTACAGTCCTGACCTGCTGAGAAATCACATTGTTGGTTGTGAGGAACTGCGTGAGTCTGATCTGAAGTCTGTGAATGAAGTTGTCTCCAGTAGCGGATATAAGTTACGCTTCAGTGTTAGAGATGTGAGTCTTTTTTAAACACAAAATGCTTGTATGTTGTTTTCTATTACTAAATGCTGAACATCAGCTTAACTCCCTACACCATACTGTACTGTACTGTACTGTCACTACACTATACTACATTGTTCTATACTATACTACACTGCACTATGCTATACTATACCATACTATGCTATACTGTATTGTTCTGTACTATACCACACAATGCTATATTATGCTATATTATACTAAACTATAGGGTCTCTTTATAGGTAAACAACATACAAATTAGGCTAAATATGTTGCATTTATGTAACACGAGGAAGGCTGATTTTACGTCTTGGTCATAATTGGTTGTGATGTCACACAGGGAGCCGTGTATATCAACAACAATGCCAAGATCATCACCAGCGATTACGAGTGTACCAACGGAGTCATACATTTCATAGACAAGGTCCTCTTTCCATACGAGCTGCCAGACAAAGAGCCGGAGAGATGCACCGGTGTATGTAACTCAACCAGTGACCACCAGAATTTTTATTACGAATGACATTCAATTATTTTATTCCAGACAGTAAACTGCTTATATTGCAGCTGAATGTGACAGCAGCAGCTGAACAGTACGGCTTTAGGACCTTCAGCAAACTTCTCCAGGTACGTGAGTTTGGGTTCCTGTTTTATTTCTTTGTCTCCAGTTCTCTTTCATTCTCTTTCATTGTGTAATTTTCAGGCATTTGTGTTGTGTATATTTTGTATATGTATTTTATTTTGTGTGTTGTGTGTATTGTATGGTACTATTGCAAATCTCTTATACCACTGTCCCTTAAAATGTTATCTTCTTTCTGTGTGTCATCTCCATGTAAGCTGGAATGGCATATCTTGCTTAATATAATACCTATCATCTATCATGTTAATTGACTATGTCACATAGTCTCAGAAGTACATACTGTTTCAGTAGGCAGTGTGAATACATTACCCTCTCACAGACCACTGAGAGAGAGCCTTCACACACAATAACGTCCATTTATTCAAATGGTCCATATGTGTTGTAGTTTATATTGGTTCAGTCAACTCTTTATTCATAAACCTAGTATTATAGAAATGAAATTGAATTCCTCACGAGGGTCTTACTTATCAATTTTAACATCTTAGGGAGTTTATTCAAAGCCTTGTAAAGCTGGAACGTTAAATTAAATTGAATTTACATTAAGTTAAATTAAATTATATATATTAAGATATATTAATAACACACATACATATATGGCAACGTATTTTTTGTTTTAACAGAAAGCCGACATGATGCATGTGGTGCTACATCAACAGTTTCACCCCTTCACCATGTTCTGGCCAACCGACGACGTTTTCGACAAACTCCCGGACGAGAGAAAGACGTGGCTATACAGCGAAGAGCATCGAGACAAACTACAAGCCTACCTGAAAGCTCACATAGTGCGCGACCAGAGGGTACGAGTCTCGCACCTGTTATTTTACTTATATTCATTGTTTCACAGGACGTTTATGTTTGCAAGGAATTGTTCGGCCTAAACTGTTCGCGTCCTCATGTCATTTTAAACCCATCGTGAAAGAAGATGGGGTTTGAACGGACATGAGGGTGAGCCCTACAGCATTACAAGGAATTTGTTAACAAAACTGTTGTTTGCAGACGGTCGCTGTGGCTCTTCCTTTAGAGAAAAAAGTGACGACACTGTTTGGAACTGAGCTTACCTTCAGCTGCAACAAAGACTTAATTGTGAGTTTGTTATATAATATAATTTTTAATATTCATTTTTATATATAACAAAAATAACATCATAATATTAATATTATTATAATATAAATACATGGATTATGTGTTTTTTTTCTTAAGTTACTGCTGCAGTTTTTTATTTTTATTCTCCAGATGACATTGTGGAAAGTTTTTTTTTTATGCATGCAATTCCAATATAATAAAAGCCAATTAATTTAGTAGATTCCAATAAAAACTGTGAGACTGAAAAGCATCACACCATTATATCATTAACTGTAATGTTACTGTACAGTAAACCTGTGGTTGTAAATTTGCTCACCACTCAGTGCTTATTTTCAGGGTGATATTTTAATTAGTGGGAACAATGCCAGAGTCGTTTCGCGAAACATGCTGTTTGATTCAGGAATCGCTCATGGGATCGATCAGCTGTTGGAACCACCGAGCATCGGGGCGCGCTGTGATGACTTCACTAATACAGAGACAAAGGTCTGAATTTTGTATGTTCACAAATATTATGCACATTTAACCAACTTTAAAGGCTATAACACAATATGTTTTTTGTCTTTAGGGATTGTGTGGGTCCTGCCTTCTACCGCCCCGATGTCCCCTCGGATCAGAAGATTCAGTGAGTATCTGTGGTGAATAAACTGAATGAAAATCATTTTCTTAATCAGCATTTTATGTTGTTTCTAGTTATAATCAAGGAGTAAAAGTAAAGTTTCTAGTAAAAGTAAACATATATTTTAAAGTAAAAAGTTCCTGGAGTGTTTGAACATTATTACGTAATTTTACAAACATAGCTTTATCTTGTTTTAAAACTGTTTAGATATTTTAACTATATAAATACCATAGAAAATTGTTTTATGTCGCATTTATGTATGCATGTAAACATTGTCTGAAATTACCTTTTGTGTGTAACTTGTTTTATGTGTAAAATATTTTTTTTTTTTTACTGACAGACAAGCTGACATTATTTTCTGCTGAAATTGACAAAGATATTTGCAGAAACTCAAAATCCAGGCTAATGCCTCAATGCTTTAATTTTTTACAGAACAAAACTAACATTTGTACACGATCATTCACGCCTTACATGCACAGACGGCCGTTTTCATCTGGTTATTATGGCTTGTACACGGTTATGGATGGTTATGGATACTCCTACAGAGACTGGATTGGCTGTAATCGTGTCTGCATGAAAATGTTGTGGACTTTTAAGTGCTGCAAAAACCACTTTGGAAAAGATTGTCAAGGTGAGAATTTAACATTCCAGGTAAATTTAACCAGGTTGCACAAATGTTCGTGAAATGTAAGACAACAGCACATACTGCATGAAGGTTACAAAGGTGCTATGAAACACATCTGTGGACATTTTAAAATTGTGACCCGTGTATGAACAAAATGGCACATTCCTTCCTCTTGAAAACGTTTGCTCAGTCATTTCACTGTCAAACGTGTGGGTTGAATTGTAATGAAAAATAAGTGAACTCAGACAGGTGTGTGTGTGGTCAGTGTGTCCTGGCGGACTGGAGGCCCCGTGTGGAGAACATGGCGACTGTGACGATGGGCATCTCGGAACCGGGAAGTGTAAATGTCACACAGGTTTTACAGGCACAGCCTGTGAGCTGTGTGAGAAGAGTCACTTTGGACCCAATTGCACAGGTACTCCATACAATGCAGTTCAAAACCTGTTTTTATCCTTACTAGCGGCAGGTCAGTTAGTTCAGTGAACATACAGGCCAGTCTACAGCTATTATGGGTAAACAAGCAAGTGAAAAAATGAATTAACCTGTGTTAGCAAAACTAGACAATAACTATGCAAATAGCATGTCTTCGTTGTTCAAAAGACCTCAGTGTCTTCAGTTAAAATCCAGCATACAAACAGACAAACAGTATATTAAACAGAGCAATGGGCCGCCCAGAGGGTGGTAATATTTTTATTTTAAATTTAGCCTTAATATTGTATGTAAATGGATCGTGTTTTAAGGATGTTTTGATATGTGTGACTGGAAAACATGGCAAAAATGCTGATATTTATGCATGTCTGCATCATATGTGTCAAAATGATGAATAATGCAGTTTTGTGGTCACAAAGTATTAATTATGGCCAGTGAATTTTTAGTTAATTTCACATCCATGTGCAGGAAATATATTTATTATTAAGCATTTGTTTATGTGTAAAAATGATTTAGGTTGTATCTGTATGTACAGTTAACTGTTGTCAACAGCCGTATTTCAACACGTCTCCATCTGCTCGCAGCGTGTAACTGCACCAACAACGGCAGATGCGACGAGGGTCTAGATGGAGCAGGCAGCTGTTTTTGTAAAGAGGGGTGGACGGGCACATTCTGTGAGATGAAGATCGGTAAGAGCAACGTTTTACATTGTTATTTATTTGATAATGTTTAATTGTATTTATTACACAGCTCGTTGGAATACTTGATTCTGATTGGTCAGTCGCAACATTGCGAGGTCAATTATCCCCCAATAACAACTTCTAAAACTGATAACAGACATTTAATAATATAATTTAAAATAATATCATTTTAAAAAATGTAAATCATTTCTTTTATGATAACAGCTGGCTGCTAGATGTGCATTATCCCCATTAACACAGAACATCCATTAACTATGATGTCCTTCAACTGTTATTCAACAGAAGTGAAGCCGGTCTGTTCTCCTGCATGCGATGTCAATGCTGTCTGCCTTTCTGATAATCAGTGCGAGTGTGTGCCTCCCTATATAGGAAATGGAGTCAACTGCACAGGTGGGTCTGCTAACCCATCTAATAAATGATACGATGTTTACCTGATCTGATGGAGGAGAGAGTTCAGCCACAAGGTAAATGTGTCGGATCCGTGATTTCAACAGATTTATTCGTTTTAAAACTCTGCTTTTGATTTTGAATGCTAATTTAGTTTAGAGTAACAATGTATGCAATTAATCAGGCTTTATGACTGATCTATACAGAACTTTTATACTGATGGATTTTCCTGCTGTTAGAGCAATTCTGTGCTCAAGCTGGACCTGGGGGTTGGTGGTGACCTTAAAATCTGTTTTCGTAGTTCCCGATCTTTGCAGTGAGTATAATGGAGGCTGCAGTGAGGAAGCGGAATGCCTGCAGGCCGGGATCAACGTCACTTGTTCCTGTCGGGCGGGTTACTCTGGAGACGGGCATGTTTGCTCACCCATCAACCGCTGCGTGGAAGAGGCGAATGGAGGCTGCAGCGATTTCGCACAATGCTTCTTCACCGGACCTGTAAGCGTACTGTGTTGAGTTACTTGGAAAAAAATTGTGAAGTGTAGAAAGATGATGTGAACTGTTTACTTGGGGCAGAACGAGAGGCGCTGTGAATGTCTCCCAGGGTACACTGGAAATGGAATCCAGTGTTTGGTGAAGGTTGTGCCCCCTGTTGACCGCTGTCTGGAGGACAATGGAGGTTGCGATCCCAAAGCTATGTGCAAAGACCTTCATTTCCACAGTAAGTTGTTTTTGATCGCTGGTTTGCTGGTTTTAGCTAGTTTAAACTGGAAGTAGCTAGTTTAAGCTGGGCCTCCCAGTCTGGCCACCTGGTCTTCCAGCTTGACCAGCTAAAAAAATGGCAGAAACTTCTATAAGAAACAGCCTGAAACAGCTTAATCAGGCATTTTAAACACTTTTAAACAGCATAGCAGGGCTCTGGCAACCACTCTGAACGTCCTTGGATTGTGATGGAGAGTTTTCCATTGGCGAGCACCAATATATGCACAGTACAAAATGTTCAAATGTTGTATGTTCTCACGCAAGAAGGTTTCTGCTGTGAATGTATTTCGGTTAAGAATATGTTTGTAACCCAAATGTCAAAGTAATGAGAATAATACCAAAATACTCTCCAAAGATTTTACATGTTTGATCACAGGCTCTGTCATTGTTTTGTTTTAGCGAAAACAGCCAGCGTTTTCCATCTGCAATCGCCTGAGGGAAAGTACAAACTAAACTTCACCAAAGCGCAAGAAGCATGCGAAGCTGAGGGGGCCACGCTCGCAACCTTTTCCCAACTGTCTGATGCCCAGCAGGTGACCTTTAACCCCGACTGACACCTGATTCATGCACTTGCAGCAATAGCTGCGCGCTACGTTTTTACATGAACAGATTGTAGATCCTTCCACAAAGCAAAAATCATTTTCCCCATCATCGTTTTAGTTGTGAAAGTGAAATAATTGTCTTTTTTCTGCTTTCAGCTGGGAATGCACATGTGTGTGGCCGGATGGATGAAAGAAAAGAAGGTGGGTTATCCCATCCGCTTCCCTTCTGCTAAATGTGGGGACAATCATGTGGGTATCGTGCTGTACAAAGAGCCAGTTAACATCAGCTGGCCTTATGATGCTTACTGCTACCGGATAAGAGGTACAGAAAACTTTCTTCTAAGTGCATGAGTTAAAATTTGGCTGTAGATGACATCCCTTTTTTGTCTTATACAGAAGTGGCTTGTGAGTGTGGACCGGGGTATGTTGGCAATGGGGAATTCTGTAACGGAGACTTGGCCTCTGTTGTTGCCACCACGTCCAATTTTTCAGTGTTTTACAAAGTAAGTAGCCAATGAATTGTTGTAAAGATAGGGTAGGCAATTTCGGAGAGGCTAGCAATAGCAAGCTAGCATTGAAAGCATGAGATCCCGCCTTCTCTTCAGAGTGCTCTCCAAAGCCACACCTCCTAATTGGACTGAATGCAATGATTGGACCGGTGCTTTCCACAGAAAATATGTAAACATATAAATATATTTAGACCACTTAGTAATTGGAATTAGGATGTGAAGAGACTTTCAACCAGTATAGCAAAAAATTTTTCTGGAAAAAAAATCACCTACCGGGTCTTTTCAATGAGTCTTTTGTAAATACTATTTTCAAAACTATTTTTATAAATTACTCTTAACCCACAAATATGAGCGTTGCATTTCTGCTTTTTACTCTCTATCTTGTGTGTTTGGCTTCAAATATAAACACAATTTCCGTTTGGTTTCACACATGGAGGGACAATTCAACATTGTTTCCTGTGATAATCAGCAGCAGGTCACTTGTGCTCTCAATACATCTTAAAGCGGCTGTAAGCCATTTTTTTTATTAAGCGGCACTCTAAAAATACCCGTCATATATCCGTATGCCACTGAATTAAGCTTCCAGAAATATCACACCTGTGTCTCCAAATGTGGAATGAGGCACGATGAGCTGAAGCCTGGCGGGAATGTCCAGAGTACCTCACATCGCAAACAGCATCTTATATATTGTGTTTAAGTGTTAAGTGTTACTATTCTTCTAAAGTAAGAACAACATGTTCTCACACTTCCTGACCGTTTCCTCCTGCAGACATTACTGAAATACGCAGAGGACGCAGAGGAGGGAAAGACACTTTTGAATACCCTGTCAGATGTGTCGGCAAACCTTACGCTCTTTGTACCTCATAATGATGGTTTCACTACAAACCAGGTAATTGCCAATACAAAGCCAAAAGAGTAGTACTTTGGCTTACTTTTTAGTGTAAGCTTTCAGCTTGTATTTTAATTTTGGATGTCTTCAAAGAGTGTTCACACAACAGCGATTTACAATCAATTTGAAGTTGCTGTCAGTGTGAACGCAAAGTTAAAGAGTGTGTAGTCGTGAACGTTTTTATTCATCTCTGCATTTCGTTTCAGTTACACACAGTTTGCCGACTGGCCTCTGAGTCTTTCATTGTTTGCTGCTTTGTGCTTTTAAAGTCAATATCATCCATTTATTTTTTATTTTTTCAGACCTTGTCTTGGAGGGATTTGCAGTATCATTTATCAGTCATAAATAATGTTCAGTACTATGAGGATCTGAGACACAATTTAGTAATCCCGTCTCGTCTGGGCTCGGACCTCGTTGTGACGATTCCCTCAAATTCCACCAGCCAGTCTGAGGTAAACAAACTTTAGTAAAGCTAAACAGACAAGACAAGTGTGATGTGTGTGAAAATATATTGCAAGTGCACAAACAGACTAAATTTGTACAAAACTACTATATTTTACTGGTTTCCACAGGACTCTCAACCCAAAAAACTGGTGAATAAGAAGGTTATTTTAGCCTGGAACATTCCAGCCATCAACGGATTGATCCACGTCATCGAAGGACCGTTTACAGCGCCCCCTGTTCATGTATGTGCCCACTTTTATGTTAATGCAGACAGCTTTGCCTTATGAATGTTCAGGTAGAATTTACGCCAGGGAATTATGGGTAATTGCATTAATAATAATATAAGGCAGATTGTAGCAGATATTAGTTGTATTTTTACAGTAAATACAGTAAGATTTTTCAAGTTTCCCCAAAAATGGCATACGTACATGTTGAGCAGTGACTTGTTGCACAGAAAGGCCACGTCTTCCTCAAAGCTCTAATTTCCTTAAGTGTTAGGAGTAGACAGTTAATTATAGCTTATGCTTAAAAATGATTAGCATTTAAAAATGACTAGCATTTAATTATGGAGTAATTCACGGGATTTGACGCAGTCAAGTCTATAATCTGTTCAGTTTTGCTGTTGATTTTAAGGTGGCACCAGTTCTTCCCATCTCTCAGTCCAGTGGTGTGGCCGTCACCACTGTTCTCATTGTTGCCACCATCATTGGTGTTGTTGCTGGACTTGCGTACTATGTTCTCAAGCAGAAGAATGATGCGTTTCGCTTCCAGTATTTCAAGGTAAGTTCACGTAATATGCCGTATATTTAAAGCTACAATCCATACGTTTTGCCTCTCTATCGCCATCTCTGCTTGAAACATAAAATTGCTGGTTACTTTACGTGCTTTTCATTACGTCTGTTGAAGCCAAATAAAGCCAAACTTTTCTCTTGAAATCAAAACAAAATCCAAATTATAAAAAATTATTTTAAACTTACGGTTGTGAATTGGTGTAATTAAGATCGTGATGAACACTGATCTGTTGTGTACTTAGTTGTGTAATAGTTGCTCTTTGGTCATTTTTAATCAAACATTTACATATATGTTTACATACAGTACAAACTTTTTAAAACCCCTAACCCGATTTTTAACTTCTACATTTGTCCGTCTGTCTAATCCCACCCTTAACACTGCAGCACATAAGAGTTTTAACTACTTAGGGCTTATCTAACCTTCAGACTTAACAGCTTTCAAACAGGGCTTACGATCCTACCATAACATTAGTCTTGATGATCTTCTGAATTGAAATCTATGAAAGAAATATCAATGTGTACATTGCATTTGGAACTCTGACAAACTTTATTCTCAGCAACAAAGGATGTAATAAATGTCTTAATTTTCAATGTATACATCAACAGAATGATGATGAAGATGGTGCTTCCACTAAAGGCAGTGGAAACCCGGCTCTAGTTTCCATTCCTAATCCCTGTTACAGTGGATACAAGGAATTTGCAGAATCATTTGGGGTAAATTGTTCTCCATTATTTAAAATTGCAACTGGGCACATAAAGAAACAGTGTTACACTAGCATATATTGTGATGCCTTAAATGAACAAATTTGTTTGTTTCAGGATTCTGCTGCTACAGACACACCCAACCTCATCGACTAGCACAGATCACCTATGATCCAACCCGGTCAAATAAAGTGAACTTTTGGTATGGTTGAACCCACGATAAAGGACTTCATACTTCTGTGTAAACACGCTCCAGATAACATCAGCCTGCTATTGTGCTTTTGTTCAATAAAGAAAACAGTAGCTGGACTGGTATTTTCCATTGTTTTTGAGGGTCTCATGCATCTGCCAATTGTAAAGGAAATCAGCTGTCCAGGAATTATAACAAGGGGTCTCGGTAATGTTTTCAGCTCAGATGACAAACCCCAAAGGTCTTGTCAACATGAGTGTTTTTTGTCATTATGCAGTCGGTTCCCTTAGCAAACCGTGGAAACTCTCCAGTGGACAACAAGCATCTGTTCATATTTTTTGACAGTCAAACTCCTTGATGAACTGCCAGTAATGACGAGGTGACGTTTCAAATAGAACTACATTTGCATTTACAAAATGAAATACCTTGTTGCTTATCAAACTGGTTCATTATTTTGGGGCACCAAATGGCACAGTGACTGTCTTCAGACAGGTTTCCTGAACACTCCCCAATCTGCTGTTGCTCTTAAACTGTTGATTTATTTCTTGAAACAGAAAACTGAGGTGATGCGTATCAAAGGGGTCCTTTGAAAGAATAGTCGTGCAAATACATGCCATTAAAGGACCAACTGTTGGTTAGTTTGTAAATGAATAGCAACTAGGTTAACAATTGGTCAAATCCACTTACAGTAGAGTGCAGTGATGAAACTAGACACTTTCTTGCTAAAGAGCCTGTGCATTTTTGTAAGACTTGTTGAATGAACCACAAGATATTCCTGGGACTTTAGGACCCAGAGGCTATTGGAAACCAGTCAGGGCATAGCTGAGCTTTCATCCACCCTGCTTTTGTTCTCCTCCCATCCCCCATGTTCATCATTCTCTTTCATAACAAAGCCCTCATCATTACTCAAAACCTAGTCAAGGTTTTAAGTAATGCAAATATCACTTGACACACCTTTCATTGTGTTTGCATAGCAATGTTATGAATAAATGACTACAACAGAGTCAAGATTCTTACAAAGTGTGAGATGTAACCGTTTTTGGAATACAGATGTAGTCAGCAATGGGGAAAAATGGCACATTTCTGACGTTTGCCAAAAAACTATAAAAACGTCTGTCGCTCGGCAAACAACTGTCGTGTAAACAGAGAAATAAAATATGTAGAGCATATTTCTGGATAGAGAAATAGAACTGGCCGCCCACCAAAACCACATGCCTAAAGAAAACCCAGAAGCTACCAAGAGACCAAATGCAGAAGTCACTCAATAGTTCATTTCTTTAATAATGTGACAACCTCCAATGAGCCCTCAACGCTTGTGGTTATGAGGATTGTGTTTAACTCAAATACACATCGCGTTTCAGTGAAGTAATAAATTCAGATGAGTAGTTCAGAGATGAAGGGCTGACATGTTACCGTATTTGTCAGGTCTAGAGGAAAGACATTTTAGTATCTTATCTATGCTAGTTCTAAAGTATCATGCCCCTGGCAGTCTAGGCCATCTGCCCAATTGTAACAAAACCACTGGAGATTTTCAGGGCCCCCTGCACCAGTTATTAGCAAAAAATGGATTGGCCAATAATGGGCATGGTCACTATTCATTGGCTGTATGTGTCGAAAGGAATGAACTATTTTCATAACATTTGGTACATTCATAGAAGGGTTCATGCTGAGGGCATATGACACATTTTGTGCACTTTGGCGCTTTAACAGTTTAAAAACATAAAAATAGTTCTAACTGTGGGGTTGTTGTTATGTATGCAAACAAGTTAAATCTTTGGGCTACACTTGACCTAGTTTACCTAAAACTCCGGAAAGAAATATCAGATTTTCACAAAACCCGACACTCATGTTATAAGCTGTGAGTCTTAAAAAGCTAGTTAAATTTGATCATGATTCAACAGTAAGTTGTGCTATTGCAAAGAAACTATTAAATCAGTTCAGAAATGGCCATTCTCTACAATCACATGCCCAGACCAGAGAAAGCAGAGAAATACAGGCCACCAAAAGGCCTATAGCAGTCTGGCACTGCAGTCTGTCCTCACAGATGGTTCTAAGGGTTCATGTACAAGAAAGCCTGTGCTGAAACGTATTGCCTCCTGGCTGGTATTTGCTCAATGGTATTTAGGAGATTCAAGAATCCAAACAATCCAAGGTTCTCAGATGCTGGTTTGGTGAATATTGGTGGTGGCAAAATGTTTCAGAAAGCTTTTATTTTGGGTCTGAAAATCTCATGCCAAGTATAAAAAATACACATTTTGAATTTTTGAATGTCAGACTTTTTGTAAAAGTGTGACATTACAATTTTTCCTTTATATATATATATATATATATATATATATATATATATAAAAAAAATATATATATATATACTGGCCATCTGTTCAGGGTGTACTCCGCCTATGGGCCGAGATGCCAGGATAAGCTCCACCCCCGTGAACATGCATAGGATGAGCAGGTTTAGAAAATGGATATGGATAGATAGATAAATATAAACCACATATTATGTATTTATGAGTGGCGAAAAATCTTAGTTTCATAGCATGTTATGGTTGTCTGCTGAAACACTGTAAACTCTTCACAACAACTTTCCAAGCTGTTTTGTTGAATCCTTACATTAAACATCATTACACTGCTGGGGAAATGTGAACAAGCCTTAAGAAGGGTCAAAACATTTACATGCACTGTAGGTCATAATCTGTTATTCTCAAATGTACAGAAAAAAACAAATCAGGTACCACCCAACAATCTTTAACTGCAGACTGTTTAACCTACTAATTTTGCACTGAACCAAAGATTAACACAAGCTACAAGAGACCATGTATTTCCATGGTTTTAACATAATTAAGTGGTTTTCGTAAGCAGGGTGTTTATTAAATGCTTAAAATGTGGCCAAACACAACGTTTAATAAATACATAGTAATAATCACAAACCTGTACGTACTTTTTGGTTGCTAAGCAACTGGAAGCAGTTGGTGCACATATACCAGCTAATCTAAAACTGCTCTGAATGTGGTTCTTCCAAACAGGTTTGAGTGGGAACAATTTGTTTTAGAAATTGAATTCTTTGTGTGCTTTGTCACGACCTACAGCATAAGAAATCATTTTTGTAATGTTTCATCGATAAAGTTGATTGCTCTTTCAGAAGGGAAGCCTCAGGGGACCTTTGTTTCTGCAAATTACAAGAATTTATTCATCCACACCACAGTTTTTCAAATGGGTTTTAATTCACAACTTGGTAACATTAACTAAAAATACCACACTGACATTTACAGCTTGTCACAGGTTCAACTGCGTGAAAATAACCAACATGATTAGCAGGTAAATGAAGTTTGCTTTTATTTGGTGTGTGGATAAATCATTCAAACAGAACCCATGTTGGTTTCAACTCACAGCTGAGATTTCAGACATTCAATTTCATAAATGGTTTGTGGGACCAAAAACTGCTGCATTATTATATACGTCAGTTCAGTTTGAAATTTATAAACCTCAAGCATTGCTGACTAATAATTTAGATCTTCCTCCTCTTGTACAGAAATAACAAAGGCAAGTCATGTTGTGCGTTAAAATAACTGGTTTATGAAGATGAATCATTGCTTTACGCACATAAATAGATAATCAGTACTTCAGCAGTTGACTTCCTTACGTCTGAAATCTAGTGGTGGATTAAGCTGATGGGTTCTTTATGGAATCTAGGTAAACTCTGGTCCACATCTGGCTGTACTTAAGAAATCGATTGTCCAAGATGGCCACAAATTAAACATGGACTAACCAACTACTGAATGTTTGCAATTAACAAAAAAATAATTAACTATAAGATTAATTATTCAACTGTTCAAGGTACTTTGAATCATCAGACCAGCTGTCCACTGCTAGACAGGTTGATGAAAACTCAACTATGCATTTTTAGCGATTCCTGGAGTCACGACACCAACGAAACCATTAAACTGAATACCTGGGTTGGCACATACAAATGACAGAATTTATAAAAGAAATGCAGAAAGAAACAAGCACGTAAAAAAGAACAAAGACAGATCCTAGTTTTACTCTCTTTAAAGAATAAGGCCATTTATTTTGCCATTAAATTAATATGAAAAAGTGCCCCCAATTTGAACATTAGAACAATAAAAAAAAATCTTACAAAGTCTATGCCGGCAGACTAACATTACAAAACAGGTGATGTCAAAAACCTGGGTGATGTTGATAGGATCCGAGGATGTAGAAAAACAAAGACCAACTATGACCCAGATTAGAGCATCGTGTTTTCAAGCAGTAGCATTAAAATTAAATTTTACAATCTACAAATTCAGTCTGTTCCCATGGTCCAGTTAGCTAGCAGGCTGTGCCTACAATATTCCAACAGGAAAGGAATTCTGGGAACTGCATAGACATAAGAGTTTTTCTTCAGTCTGTTCCTTCAAGAGGTTTGATAGAAAGACATAAAATTAAAGTCAAAGGGTGTCGGGATGTGTCACAAAATAAAATACTGTGAGAGCGGGGGGAAAAAAATCTCATCTTTGGATTAAGATTTCAGTACTACTTGACAATAATGCAACATTGAGGTCACTGCGAAGCTCCCATCCAGAGTTCAAACTATGGTTTATTTCCCAAAATGCAACACTGCAAAACAAGAAAATGAAACAAAAAACAAGAAAAAAAAAATCCCCAGGAAGGGTCTATATAGAGTCAACAAGGGGATGAATCTGTATTACAGGTGACAAATTAACTTGCAAAATTTTCTGAGCCTTTCTCCTAACCTCTTCATCTGTGACCGAATCGTCTACTTTTATAACTTTCCACTCAAGACCATTTCCATTGAGTCTAGAAACATCTTGGCCATTGGTGAGCGTTGACTGGGACCAGCCAAACCTTTGGAAATGGAGTCGGCTTGTAGAATCATTGTCTAAACCCCTGGTCCTCAGATCAGATTTACATGATACGGTTTCAATCTTTTTGTAAATGCTACTGTCTTTAAGACTGAAACCGTTTTGACAGACGATCGGTGCGGAGTCCCCAATGAGAGCGTCATCTACTTTGATTGGACACGACAAAATGCGTTTGTTGTCCAAGGCAACTACGTTCAACATCTGTCCGCCATTTTCTGTGGGGGAATGTGGTATTCCAGAGAGATCTGGTGGCCGCCATGGAGGACTGGGTGTGCCTCTCGAACCTGCGGCAAAGTGAATCTGAAGTCTTGCAGTGTGGCCACCAGTCGATCCCTTTATGTTTGTCAGCTTGAGGCACTCCTGAACTTGAACCGAAGGTTTGTCTTCCATTGTAGATGCTGACGCACCATTCTGCCTAAGATGGTCTACGTTGAGGTTTGTAAGGAGAATCTTGGGTTGGTTCTGGATAATGTCCTTAGCTGCTCTACTAAGCGCTGAGTAATTCACTTCCTTGACCTTTGCCAAACCTTTTTTTCCACGCTTCTTGCAGGGTTTCTGGACTTTCTGAACCTTGCTGCTGATCCTGGATGAAAGGGGCTCTGCAGTGCTGGATCTGTATCCGTATACATCTTTGCTCCTTAATACAACAGGCTTGGCTCCTTCTTTCCTTAATTCTTGGAGAAAGGACGCCATTTGTCTCTCATTGTCTGTCAAGTCCTGCGTCATGGGATTGAAGACCCTCAGGGCCTCTTTCAGAGCAGTTTGTCCAGCTGGGGCAAATCTGGCCCAGGAATGAACTACTCTACCCATGCCCTGCTTGTCACAATTCATGGTGCACCTTTACAGCTGGTATGCATAAGGACTTCGGGTGTCTGTGGATATAAAGAGGATATTAGGGTGACGACTTGCCAAAAATAATTACAGTTTATAGAACTCATGTAAAAAGTAGCATAAAAAAGGAGTGTGCAAAGATTCTGACCTAGATTCCGTTCCAAATTTTTCTTTCATGTTTGGATCTGTCAGAACAGTGAGGCGATTCAACTAGACACAACATCTTGACACTGTTTAATCCATCAGCACTATTCCAATGTTTAAAACTGTCTGAAAGCCAGAACTAAGGCCTAAAATATTCACAAGACCAATTTCACGTCACTGCATTATTCAATGCATCAGCATTGCTGCAAGTGTGCTAACGGTCATTGGTGTAAACGGTTCGTTTTTCAGCTCAATTTTATCTATCATGGTAAAGCCGCTGGAAGAGAACCTTGGTGATTACATCCTAATAACATGCTAGTAACAGCTAGCTTGACGACTGAGGTTTGTTCCCGCCAAAAGTAGGTTTAGTACTGGACTGCATGCCTAAAATTCTTTAATCCAACATTTAAATATTTGACTGATACATTCATATTTGACAACTATGAAGAACAACTACACTGTGAAAATGGGTTTATCATCACAGCGACAAACAATGGATGAAAGTTTGCCATCACCACTCACCACTAGAGAGATTACAACCAAGCGACAGTTACCAATACACAAAAGGTGACAAACTCAAATAGCATACTTGTGATGCTAATTGCATACTGTTTACATACGAAGAGTAAGACTGAATACTACTAGCTTTAAGGGTGTTTTCACACCTGGTTGTGTTTGTGTTTGTTTCGGAACCTGTCCCATCTTCTCTTTTATCTTGGCCCGTTTTGGCATATAAATATAGCAACTGCGGTCAGATCCACATAAAAACAATTGGTCTGAGACCCCTTAAAGAAGGTGGTCTCAGCCCAATTGAAAACAAACTCTGGAGGGGATCGCTTATTGTAAGAAAGCAATTGGACCTAACAGACCAAAAAAACAGGCTGTACACTATGTATGATTTGTTTTGCTAATGCCTCCTGAAATGAATTTTGTGGGTGAGTACATCATCGCCATCAAAAATTAAAGAGCACCCTTTCATTTTAAAATGCCACCTTGAACATGATAAGAATGTTTTCCCAACAAAAATGTAATACCTTAAATGATGAAGTAATAAACAACATTTACATGCCAACTACATGCCACAGTAAACCCACGGCACTGTTGTCTATCCGTCTTGATGGAATCCCAGAAAATAACCAGGTGCGCTCTGACCAGTACAAGTACTGTTTCCTCCCACGTCACTTATATTAATACATTTTGGTCCAATTGAAAACGTTTCCTCGAATGTTGAAGCGAACTGAACCAGGAAGAAACTGTGACTGTAACAATTTTAGTCCCTGTTTCAAAATAAAGCAAACAATCTTTAAGTCTGAAAACACCCTTAAAGATGATAAACTTTAAATTAAAACAACGCATTCTGTGCAACTACTCATTGTTCATGGTCTACCATGCTATCACAACCTTCCCTTAGTCCTGTTTATGGACCTGTAATTTTAATGACAACGTAGGTCAACTGCGTTCTGTTCTGTGTTTTGTCTAGTGGTTTTCTGTGCAGGAACATTTGGCCAATGTGTGTGTGCTTACTAGAGCTACAGTGTAGTTACAATCTTAGTACAATCTTATCGTGACTTAGCATATGAAAGGTGGTACTCACGCCTTGAGGTGCTAAAAAAAAGGCATGTTAAAACAGTTTAATGCGTACACAGATCAACAATTTGAATATAAATGACTTCATGCTGACTCTAGAGTGCATGTTCTCACCACGCAGACCAATCAGACCTCAAGGTCCAGCCAAAAGGCTGCCATAACCAATCAGAGACTTTTTTGAAACCACACGATCCATGTTTTCATGAACAATTGTTGCCGTCACATCACAGTACTCACATACCTATGTCCACCCCTGCTTGTGTAACATGCAGTTTCTTTATGTTAGTCACGTTCCTGAAATAGTTGAATCTGGTGGCACAGTATCTGCACGCGGTATGGCATCTATGACATCATTCTATGACATCATTCCCTTCTACAACACAAAATTCGAAATGTCACATTAGATGGGGCAGGTCAGAGTCTGACAATCTTTGTCCAAACGAAACGATTTCGCTTAGATACATCTGTTAACATTACATCCTGAAACACACCAAACCGATGCTGAACTAGCGCTGATTAAAGCAAACGGTGTGGAAAGCACAGAGAAACGAAGTCGGCCGATGAAAAACGACCAAAAATCTCCCTGACGCCTGACCATCAGTGTGATGTGTTTGGGTTTGTGTTTCAGGTGTGCGCTTAGCCGTGATTTGAATTAAACGCAAAATCAATTCAGAACTGTAAAAAACTAATTCAGAAACATTGGTGAAAGAATCACAGCACATAGGAGCGAAACAATGTTTCTTTCTCCCATTCCTATTGTTAAGTATGTTGTGGTGGGTCACTATTTGAATAGCGAAATACATTAAATAAAAACAAATGATGTCTATCACAGCCATTGAAAAGATCAATTTAAGCAATGGTGAAGTATGAAATACAGAGTAGTTCACAACACAGCCTTGAAATTGAAATAAAAATAGGCACGCATGCAATGTAGTTAGTAGCTAGATCGCAGCGCCCCCAAATTGCGATACTTCACAAGGTTTGACGTAACCAGGGCACACTAAAGCAGACAGATCAAGCCTTCACTCCTTTATTTTAATCTTCCTTAGCAACCAAAGCATTAAAACAGATCGACGACGAAACGAGACGTCGAAAGCGGCGTCAATAACGCACGATAACATTTAATAACAATTCAAACGGCGATGCAACAATGCGACCAGTCGCGGGACTGACGGGAGATCAACAAACGACCGACACACACACGCACGTAACTACGAAAGCTGAATATTTCAACGCGATTTCGGTCAACGAAAGTAGTTTGTAAACGACAGACGTCTGGGGGTCTGCCCGAGACGAACTAACAGCAGAAACGGGCTGACTGAAGACGCGGCTGGGCGTCCGATATGACGGAAGTAACGACGGCGAAACCGCTCATAACGAAGAGACGAAGCGTTTCGTCCTTTAATCAGACGATTCGTTTAATAAAACAACACGACTTACCTTGATCTGAGTCCCTTTACAATTAAACGACACCCGACGAGCTCTCCGTGCCATGAAACAAAAATGGCCGCCGAGGGCGAGAGTTTCGGGTGGCTGCTGGGCGAAGGGGCGGAGCCAGAGGCAAACTAGCTAGCCGAGGTGTCGAAACTTTTAATATTTGAAGTGCGAAACGCGAAACGTCGATTTCGTGTCGTTCATGTCAGGGGTGGAGGGCTGTTTTATAGTGACTGTTGACTCGCTGAAGTCGCTCTAAACATCAAAATGTACTACCTTTACATTGTTGTAAAAAATGGTTAGAAACAAACACTTTTTATTAAAAAAAACCAAAAAAATTAGGTGCCCTCCTAATGCTTAATCATAACCGCCCTCATAAAATGGCGTCTCTGGTCCTGATGACCTATGTCTACCCCTGAGGGCGGGACTATATTGACCGTCCAATGGCCAGGCAGCTTCTATCCCGCCAACGTACAATGATCCAATCAATTTCTGAAGAATCAATTGAATTCCCATCCCACGTTTCTTCTCATTCCTGAAGCCGTTTTTTTAGGACATGCGTCACCGTTTGGGATTTTCCATCTGGGAATTTGAAGGATCATCGGCTATCAGATGTCAGACTCTGAGCTTTCCTGGAGTCAGTAAATGACAGCGAGGACTGTCGTGTTCTCTGGCGCAATCTTTCTTTCTGTTTTCTTTCTTCTTGCAAAACAGAATGCAGAATAACTTCACACTCCAGGGTGTCTGGAGAACTACCCCCAAACTACAACTGACACCCAGGTGCAGAATCAGGCCTCTGGTAACCATAGCAACTCTTCAAGATAAGTCTGGAATGTAGGGAGACCTACATTGGACACGAGTTTGTTGAGCATTTTGATCTGGAAAACGATCTGGAGAAACTTTTCATTGCGCAATTTAAGTTTAAGAAGAACTTATGATGTGATTCATGTCAGGTTTAATAGTTGGTTGTAAAAAATATTATGCTTTATTGTGATCTTAGCCACTGATTTTATCTGGTCCTTTGGAGGCACTGCAAAGATGGCCGCTGAGTTCAAACTTCCTTAAGAGACTTTGGTACAAGATCCCACCCTCCCTTCAGAGCACTCCTCCAAAACACAAAACACATAGTTCAACAGGAAAAGTAGGACATCTGTCCTTGCATTTGGACCAAATGCAATGATTGGGCTATTCACTTCCTGAAGCTGGGCACACACTCTGCGATTTCAGCTATTTTTTTTGTTAAATACCAACCTTCATTGTTTGAGTACAATTGATCAGTGTGTGTGTTTTACTGATGTATACTTGTGACTTGTTGAGGAGAGGTGTGCATTACTTTTCAGAATAATCCACCTTATGATTTTTGCTTGGCACAAACCAAAATCTCAAGCAACTGGAGTTCAGATTGCAACTCCTTTTGAACCACTAGAGGCAGATTCTGGCCATAACAAGGTATTCATTTGCTGAGAGTACAAGCACCAGACAGGAGACACAGTTACCAGCACACTGAATTACTATATAACATACGTATTACAAATCGTATATTTTACATACCATAAGAATATATCTGACAGAATATATCAGACAGTAACTGAGCTGCAGTGCAGATGCAACCCAGTCAAGCAAACCAAACATACAAATTAAACAACTCACTATATCTATAAATCTATAGACTCAACTCACACAACAAAATTGTTTTGTATGTAGCTATCGATGGTTTCATACAGAATATCTTGGATCTACATAATCCTTTCTGTACAAGTTCAGTTTAGTCCTCGCATGTACATACATATTGTATGGGTAGTTGAAACATGATTGTTTTTTAATCAGCTCTGCTTTTTGAATGATTTTCAAAATAATAACATTCAAGAAAAACGTCTTGTGATAAAAATTTTATTTTTTGATTACAGTACAATTTACAGCAAAATAATACACATGGTTTGTTGTTTATAGCCGTAATGAACATCTGTCATGATAAAACCTAATGTCCTAATCAAAAGGAGCAGATAACTTTAATTTACAGTGATGTCACCACTGAGAACAGGAAAGACCCATGTAACAGACAAAACGTGTACATAAATATGTATTCATATACAGAAATGAGAAAAGTTCCTATTCACCAATCAGAAATGCAGAAATGAGAAGATGCAGTTTAAATATTAAACGTTGTGTCCTGATCGCGAGATAATGCGTTAAACGTTCAAGGTCTTTTTGACTGCGAAGATAATGTCCTTGATTTGTGGTATGCTGTTGTCCTCCAAAATCTTGGCATACGGCATTGGAATATCTACACCAGTGACTCGGACCGCGGGGGCATCGAGATAATTGAACGCAGGACCTTGAATAAAAAAAACCAATTGTTTATCTCTGTCTGTCAGAGATCTGTTTAGAGCTCACGTCAAAAAAAACAACAACTGAGAAGGAAGATGTTTTTACCCTCCATGAGTCGAGCGAGAATCTCCGCCCCCACCCCAAACTGAGGCCAGCCTCCCTCGACAGTGATGAGATGATTGGTTTTCATGACGCTTGCTTCAATAGCCTCTGCGTCGAGTGGCCGGATGGTGCGCATGTTTATAACCTACGGATTGAGGAGCAGTGAGAGGTGAAATTAAAGACAACGATAGTAGATTATTTTATTTGATACTATTTTGTATATTTAATAGCATTTTTCGCTATTAAAGATGCAGTAAGCAGTTTTTAATAAACACTACTGATATGTAAAATCAACACAAACACACACCTCACTTCATTGCAACACCCTCAAAATAACAAACATGCTATGCAAAACAGGCAACGTCTAACAGCTGGCAGACATGCCCCCTACGAGAGTGTTATGGTGTTGTGGTAATCAGCCCGATCCACTTTGTTATTTACCCACCTGGGACTATGTGCAAATGCAATTTTTTTCAACACATTTAGCAAATACTCACAAATTGTTTGTTTGGGTGCCGATTTCAATTTTCAACAACGTTCCTCAGAAATCGCTTTCTGCACATTTAAGTGACTGTTAAAATTTTAATTATGGATAATTCACTTCATTACAATTACATCACTGGTAAAACAAGTACTTTTAGAGATTGGAGTTTAAATTTACATTACATTTTTCCAGTAAAAAATGAATATTATGATTTGTAATTATAACCAATGTTTTCAGAGTTACAGTGATATTAAAGAACAGATCGAAACAATGAGACGTGTATTTCAACAAAGCAATCCATCAATACAAGGAATCAGTGAAAACAAGACACAGTACCTCACATTCGATGCCCTCCTTGGCCAAAACTGCAGCGGCGTCGAGACACATTCCGACCATTCGTGAGTGAGACACGAGTGTGATGTGACTTCCTGCATCATAACAGCAATATTAATAACACACCAATTAATTCAGTTCAACACAGTGGCATGTAATTTTCATTCCACCTATTTTCATTTATAAACAACCATTATATTTATAGAAATTCTACATTCATAAACTCTACATTTGTTAATGTTCTACTATCACCCACCCTGTCTCTCAATCTTTGCTTTTCCGATGGGTATGAGGAAGTCTTTTGATTGCACCTCTTCAGAAAGCTCAAACGGAACACCATACATCAGTTCATTCTCCAAAACCACCACTGCAGAACACACAACACATCAGTCAGATCATAAAGAGCTTAAATCCAGAACATCATCATCATGGGCTGTGTATCTAACCTGGGTTGTCGTCACGAATGGCTGACTTCAGAAGACCCTTGGCATCTTCAGCACTCCACGGACTGACTACTTTAAGACCAGGACAGTGTCCGTACCAGGCAGCGAAGCACTGGGAATGCTGAGCTGCCACGCCAGCGGATGCACCATTGGGCCCGCGGAATACGACCGGAACCGGCTGCAGCCCAGCAGACATGTAGTAGGTCTTGGCAGCGGAGTTGATGACCTGATCAATGGCTTGCATGGAGAAGTTGAAGGTCATGAACTCACAGATGGGTCTCAAACCCGCCTGAAAGACGATGGGATGGTTTAGGACTAGAAGAACGTTCTGGATCTTTCTTTTCCTTTAGCAGTAATATCCAGTAACACTCACCATAGCTGCACCAACAGCAATACCAGCAAATCCCATCTGAGAAGATCAAAACACAGAGCAAACGTTGGGTGCAGTTGATATAAATGACAACTAAAAATGTCATAACTCTCACACAACGCACCTCTGTGATCGGTGTGTCAATAATGCGCTTGTCTCCATACTTTTTCCAAAGGCCTCTGCTAACCTGTAACACAAGCAAACCAAATTCACTCCATGATCCAAACAGTCCACAAACAGCACAGTTCTACATCTGCATCTGATGATCATGCTCAGATCTCACTCACCTTATACGCACCATCGTACTGCGCTACTTCCTCTCCGAGCAGAAACACCCTCTCGTCCCTCTCCAGCTCCTCATCCATGGCCTGGTTGAGGGCATCTCTGACGGTAACCTGCAAATCAATCAGAGCCTGTTAATATTACCATGCCAAAAACATGACACTATCATGGTACATGTAAAAACATCATGGTATTACCATAACTGTGAACAATTCCAGGACGCATGTCCAAAACACAACAACATTACAACCATAGATGTTCAAAACACCAAGAGATTATATTTATTATTAACAAAACACCAAGAGATTATATTTATTATTAACAAAACACCAAGAGATTATATTTATTATTAACAAAACACCAAGTTATTATTACTGTACATACCCCCATAAATCTAACATGGTACATATTCAAAATGCATGTAGTGCATGTAATGCTAAATCGGTCTAAACTGGACTGATCATCATCACTCTGACCAAAACATATAATAAATCAATATTAAACACAACTTAATATTAAACAACACTTTATGATTTATGTGTCGGATTGATCACTGACTTGTACAGAAACAGGCAGCGTCCTGTGAAACTCCCGCCTCAAAACCACCGAAACAGCATCCTGACAAACAAACACACATCGATTATTATTCATAAAACTCATAAACTCCACCATTATGTATTAATAATATTTAATATTTCTGCGTAAATACCTTCCCTGAACGCAGGAAACGCCTCAGCGACGCCATGTTTCACCGTCCTCTGCGTAGGGGCGGGACCAACGTCAACCGTCTCGGCCAATCGGAGAGCGCGTTGCAAAACCAGAACCGGAAACTCAGTGCCAAGAGCCAATCAGAGCAGAGGAGCCATGACCGAGGCGGAAGTTGACGCTAGACTGTCATTGGGTGTCCAAGGGCAAGAGTGAACTGTTCATATACTCCAAAAATCAAAAGTTTTAAAATTAATTTGTGTCAAATTTCACTTAATTCTACAAATGTTAATAATGCAAATATACAAACGTTATAAAGATATTACCTTTGTGATATTCATGTTGAAAATGGGTTAAAAACGCTGACTGTTGCCAAATATTTCATAAATATTGTTTTGTGGATAATTTCAATATATAGGATAATGATGTATACACATTTGAAAAACTAGCTGAAATATTTGAGGCAATTAACATAATGAAGAAAATATTTTACAGTATACAATTATTACAAACTAATACAAAACTATAGACTTATATATCTATATATATACGGACCATATATATTATTATATATTACATATATATATATATGTATATAGAATGGTCCGTATATATATATATATATATATATATATATATATATATATATATATGAATAGATGTGATTAAATCACACAAGTTCAAATCTTGGTCTTTAATGTTCACAACTAAACACAATATCATCTTTTAAAACATTGCCAATACAAGTTTTAGAACAGGGAAACATTTTTTAGCATTTTAAGGATTTTCATCTTCAGTGCTTTTAAGAGCGCTTGTGGCAACTCTGTTTTGCTTGGGGCAAATAACAGTGGCACATTTCTTCATTTTCAGAAACTGACATTGTTTCCTTCTGCTCTCTGACATAAACTCTGTGTCTAAACTTTATTTACTGTAAACTTTATTTCTTCTTTTTTACAACCACTGTTAAATATTCAGCGGTAAAAGTGCTGCTGCGAAAATGAAAACATTACATTTCCCCCACAATAATATCAAAGCAAAGAATTACTGTATTTGTCATTTCTTCAGTGTCTGTATGAATCTATATACAAATGGGTTCAAAAGATGACTTTAAGGTGAACAATTGTGCATCACTATACATCATTCTATATTATAATTGTATCTGGTTTTCACAAGGCCTTAGAAGTTACTTTCTCCCAATAGGTGTGCAAAATAAGAAATGACTTCCATTTACCAGCACTCGGCACTTGATAAAAATAAATAAGTTTAGTCCAAATGTTATTATTTGTGCAACATATTGACTGCGGTTTTGCAAAACAGGAATTTAAATACTACGTTTCTCTGAGAGAAAATACGAACAATTTAGCTCGAAATAACGAAAAGAACCCTTTCAGATTTTTGTAGGCACAATGGTAAATGTAGAAAATGCTAAAAGTCACCCCCCAAACCCTCCAAAATAAACCGCAAATAAGTAAACAACAGTCATAATATTGCAAGTCGCTAATTTAAAATGTCAGATCCAATTCACCGCATGAATGCATAAAAATATAACTCTGCAGTATGTTTAGTGAACCAATAATAAAATCCAAATGAGTTTGCTATTCCAATTTTTACGGGATTGCTGGTCCAGGCAAAATTGTTTAGGCTGAGCAGCATAAAAGCAGCACTGGTCACAATGTTTAAATTATGGAAATATGAATAAAACAAACAAACATAGCAGATGTTCAAATATAAACACAGCCATTCACCACTGCTAAGAGAAGAGCTAAAAGCCATGAAAGAATCTGAGTGGCTGAATTGCACCAGAAAGAAGAGGAACTTGTCGCAGTTTGTTCGTGACATTTTCACTTTCACAATCGTGGACCGCCGCGATCGACGGTCTGTGATCTTTTCAGTTTGTCTTTGTTGAAGGACTGGATGGAGCTGAGGAGGGCCCCTCGGCCCACGCTGTCGGCACGGGGGGGAGTGAGGGATGGAGGGCAGGGGTCAGTCCCTGGAGGAGGAGGTGGTGGTGGGGGAGGAGAAGCAGTGGGGGGAGGAAGAGGAGGTGCTGGAGGCGCTCCTGTGGTAATCAGAGAAAACAGTCTATTACTATTGGTTACATGTTCAAAACAGACATAAATAGAAAACTGTAAGTGAGAAGGTAAACAGGAAGTGCTGGTCATGATGATACACTTACCACAAGAGGCTACTACATTTACAAGCCACTATACAACCATAACATGAGTTATTTACGTTAAGTTAAACAGAATATTAAAAAAGTATTGCGGGGCTTGTTTTTATCTATTGGGAATTAATTAGAACCTCAAAAGTGATTGTTCTTACTTATGAATGTAAGCTTGCACTGGATTGGTAAACATTAACCAATAGCTGCACAGCCTATGTGACATCAGCCATTTTGTTTTTTGGAACAACATACACTGAAGAATGATGCCAAATAAGACCAGGAATGCTATAATAAAGGTATATATGGTAAATTCATATTGACTTCAAAGTAGATCGGCACTAACATGGAAAGGACCAATCACCTTCATGGAAAGGTATGACAGACAGCATAACTCATGGCCTCTTAACCAATCATTGAATTGTAAGATTAATTTACTTGTTTCGACTGACCGTGGAAACAAACATCAACATTAAATACAAAAAAACACAAGTATCACAATCCACAACATCCTAATTCAATTGTCATGACAATTTGCAGCCAAAAAGAGATTTTACCCTTTAAAAACCCATAATAATTTTTGTTCCCCTAAACAGATAACTGCAGATTGTGAAGTTTTAAAGTTGCATAACCCTCCTCAGTAGATCAGAATCGCCTCATTTGCATGCATTTGCAAACATTAATATTAATGAGAAACTGGTTTTAATTGTGGGGGATCAGAAGACACAACTGAGGAAGAGTGAGCTGCAACTTTATGGTGGAAATAGATTATTATTATTACTTTACCCCACACACGTTCAAAATGGCACATGCTCTAGTTTTGAAGACAGCATGAGAGAGAGAGAGAGAGAGAGAGAGAGAGAGGAGACAGGCACAGGTTACTGATCATTTCAGAATGAGAACACACATCGTATTACAGATGATGGTTTTGATCTGGTAAGATGAATGCAGACTGCAACCAATTTTAAGAGTCATTTGTAATCAGCTGATGATTATTCTTGGAAATTAGAAGGATCAGCTCATGATGGGTCAACATTTGAAGGACAAAACAGGAAAACTGGCACATATCATCTAAAGTGAGTTACAATCTAAAACATTCTACCATATTATACAAAAAATATAAAACTGAGACCATAACGTAACATATTGCTACTGGTGATTTTTAAGTGTGAAAGGGGAATGTTTGCTTAAAAGACACACACAAACCAGGAAATGCAAACTCCCCTGATGTTGTGAGGATGGAGGCAGTTATAAATTAATCGTACCTGAACCGGGGGGTGGGGTGGGTGAGGACGGGCAGGTTGGAGGAGAACTCGCCCCAGAACCTGCTAAAGGGTAAAATAAAGTTCAACTGTTTTCTTCATAAACAATGTCTTAAGTTAAAGGTTAAGCCATGGTAAATGTTTCAGTAAAAAGTTTTTTTACTAAAAAAAAGTCAAAAATCTTACTCAACTTAATAAATAAAAGTGCCAGATTACTGCCTAATTCCAATTTGTGAAGGTTAGCTAGGTAATTTTATCTAATGTTAGCTAGCTATCTACTTGCAAACGTAAAGCAAGAGGTCTATCTGAGAAATCACTGTTACCATGGAAACAAGAATGAAGACAAATTACGCAGCGAGTAGCTAGGTAATGGTAGCTAATGTACGTTAGCTAGCATCTTACCCCCAATTCTGAAGCAAGAGGGAAATCAGAGACATTTCTGTTACCATGGAAATGGAAGATTATCACTCAAGGATGAGTTTTTGCAGGGTTGTGATGCCCAGCTAGTCATTAGCTAGTATCTGCTAACTAGTTTTCTCATAGAAAAACACATTAAATAGACAAGCTTCGGACATCAGTTGGTCTGGTGTCTTTATTTTATGTTGGGATTCATCCCTGTGTTGCTCATTTCGATGTAAAAACACAACATACCAGAGTTGTTATTGTTGTATTTTACAGAGAGATCTTCTTCTTCGTTTTCATAAGTCGACTGTCTGGATTTCTGAAACCGAAATAACCGGGTTGGTTTCAGCAAACATTTTCAGAATGAAACAAAATGGCATTCCGGGCAAAACGCATTCAAAACATTTGTGAATGCTGGTTACGGTACAGTGGTAAAAGTCATTTACTTTTCTGGCCAAGATTTTGCGTTTCCTTTTCTCTTCCTCAGAGCTGTGATGTGACTGCGCTCTCGTCAACCGCTTGTGCTGGTGAATCTGAAACGCACAAAGTTTCACTTACATCAGTTTGTCGAGGACTTGTAAGAACAGGTAGAAAGACTGCATGAGATTTCGACAATATCTGCCTCATCAGACTTCAGGGTCATTGGAAAACAGGAAAGTATTACATTTGCACACAGTGGAGTCATCAATCAAAACGTCAAAAGACTGGAATGATGACAGAAATAAATACAGCACCGAACTAACCGTCTTCTGCTCCTCTACCAGACGCTTCTCTAAACCTTCTTTGGATGATTTCAGGGCCTCCTTTAATTTGGAACTCGTCTACAGAGTGAAAAGAATAAAGTTATTTCATTTATATGAATGAATAACTTTGCATATTTGTACCTCATTCTGTCTGTTTTTACCTTAAACTGCGATTTCTCAGTGTTAAACAGCGGCACATCGCTGAACAACCTGTTTTGACAAGAGTTAACTTCAGCAACTATTTGTGGCATATCCCAAGCCCACATTCTCACATTCTCAGAACGTTGGGTAATGTTCTCTAAAAGTTCTATCAACATTATCAAAAACATTCTTGCAGCAACTAGAACATTTTAACATTATATATCATAATCAAAAACTACTGTTTTTATACTGTTAATTTGCAGTATACTAGTATGTACTTGACCATTGTCTACACAAAACATGTTTTTTGTACATAAGTGGGATTCAGTCCAAGTCTGTGTCAGAAACACATGCGTCACTCCTGAACAGAGGAACTCACTGTGTTTGTAGGAGCTGGGAAACGGTTGGCATTCCCGTTTTACAAGCCTCTGTGGACAGGATGGATTGAAGAACACAGACTGCAGGACAATTGAAAACCCAGTCATCAAATATTTAATCACTAAAGTTGCAATCCATAACGTTTTTGGTTAAAAATCATCAAAAATGTTGTTTCCAACAGAGATAGCAAACGTTAGGCAAGCGTTACAGGTGCGGCATTAAGTGCTGCATGGCAGAAAACGTTAATAAAACATCATACTGACCTGCGGAGGGGAACGGAGCGGGTGGGTACTGGTCCACAGGTACAGCATCCGGCGGGCGTCCGTACGTCATTTCATAAAGCAAGTGGCCGAATGAATAGACATCGATGCTTTCTGTTGTCTGATCAATAGAAAATATTCTGATAACGTAATGTTTGATAACGAATGACCACAGCCTATTAAAATAGAAAGAAAAACAACTGTAAAGGGTGCTTACATTAATTTTCCTGAACTGTGTGACGTATGGTCTGTAATATGATGGCAGTCCCAGTAATGAATTCTCCACATCCAGCAGTTTGCACGTGTTCTCCTCGATCAGAACATTAGAGGCGTGAAGATGTCCGTATGGAAAGCCCTTCTCATGGAGAAACTTCAGTGCCTGGAATAACAAACGACACAATTAAAACTAGATGAACAGAAGTAAATATCAGTGTTTGTAAAGCAACCAGAGTAGTAAGTTATGAATAAAGGAAATGTAAGAAAACCTAAGTACAGAAAGAGGGAGAGATTTCATACATAGATTTTGTAATACAGATGAATCAATGAATCTACAAAATATAGTCTCTATATTAAAGCTGCAATCTGTAACGTTTGTCTCTCTACCGCCATCTCTGTTTCAAACATAAAATTGCAGGTAACTTGCAAATTTATAATAAACAGACAGTCATTTACAGACATTATAAATCAATATTTTAAACTTATCGTTGAGAATCGGGGTAAAGTGAGGATAATTAGAATAACTAATTTCTGATCATTTTTAACCAAATGTAAAAGTTACAGACTTTGTGATTTTAGTTGCAGTACTAAATGTGATCACAAAACATGAGATCAATGTTTCAAACATTTGTGCTTTGTAGATGTTGAACTTGAGATGGTTAATAAACAACGTACCTCCAGAATTTGTCTTCCGAAAGCTCTGATTTGTTGCAGCTCCAGTCCCTGGATCTTTTTGGGATTGCAGTATTTCTTCAGAAAGGGTTCTTTCGGCTTCACCTGATTGTGATCGGCCAAATTTAAAACAGTAAAAGTAAAGAAACAGAAATGCCTTTAACATACATTTTTATGTTTCCTCTTTTTGTTTTAATAAAACAGCAACATACCTTACAGATGTGATCCCTTAGCGTTCCTTTCTCGCTGAAAACACGAATGACTAGTGCCGACGATTCACTTGTAGTTGCAAAACTGACTGTCGAGATGTTTGGATGCTGCACAGCGAAACAAAAACAGATGCGATAAAAAACACGTAAACAATTGCACTGCTTGCCATGCAAAACTGATTGCGACAATGCTAGCGTGGCCAAGGTGTCGCTATGTGGTTGCTAAGGTGTTCTGAATAATTGTAGTGTATTGCTATGTGGTTTCTTACTGTTCAGAAAGAGCCCAGGCCCCTCAATGTACTGTGGTCACTAGATATGGCTGCTTTATATTGCTTTAGTCTGCCGCTTTGACTGTCTATGATATAGTACCTCAATCACATGGGATGGATTATGTTCAGGAAGTTTATTTGTGTATCTGCTGAATATTAGAGAACAGCTGATAAAGAAGAAGAGGAAAACCAGGCGAGCAGGAAAAACAGGAGCACATGACGTTGGCGCATAACAGTCGCATACAAAACATCCAAACATTTGGGGCGGCAAACAAAGACAGGGGCAGTTCTTCCCCAGCAACAGCTTAACCAGCGCTCTGTCCATAACATACTGAAATTTTAAATCAATCTGAGTTAGACTAAGTGGCATTAAACATTTAAATAGCCTACAACTGTATTTGTGGCTGTTTTGTATTTGACTTGAAGTTAAAATGGGTTGACAAAAACAATCACAACAAAAGCACTCAAAATCTCTAAGCAACCCCATAGCAACAGCCTTGTAATCAGACACAGCTCCCCAGCATTGTGGCCTGCAGTTATTAAAACACTTGTTGTTTCTGAGGAAAGAGGGAGGAAAGGGCCATGACAGTAAATTATTTTACTTTAGAACCTTAACTAACGCTATACATAAGAAATGTATACAGAAGTGTGGTGTACTTACAGACAAACTAGAGAGGAGTTTCATCGCAGACTGAAGATCTTTATCAGACAAAAATTTATCAGGACCCAAATCAACCTAGAATTGAAGAAATGATCGACACTGGTACAAGGGTCATTACATTTCACTTTCTGCCAGAAAACTGTAGGTAATTACAAAACAGAGATATTAAGAAGTTTGTTCAGTGCTCTGTACAAACAACACAATGTCTACATCAAGATTACAAGATAACAGTAATGAGATTTAAACTAAATACTGGATTAACACGAGCTAGGGAACGCTTTAAGCGCTTTCTCGCTCTATGTCTGTATTCGTGTTTTTCTAAAATGAAACTCACCCAACTTAAAACTTGTTTCTCTTTAGGCTGATCTTTGTCTTTGACTAAGAAGTACCTCTTTCGTAACCTCCAGCCTGGAAAAACAGACATTAGACTGCATCTGAATCTGTGAATCTGAATTTGGTAATGTTTCAACTCTTGAGAAAAGTTTCTTCTCAAATGCATCTAGACTGTGAAACACGACTGTGTTTTTGGAGGAAAATATTTCCCACGGGTCTATGAAATGGTGTCAGGAAGACTCGACATGTCTAAGTAAACGTCTGACGCCAGTATCTTAACATAAAGTGTGTCACCAAGAGAAACAAAACAATAAAACCTGGATCATTCACTTTAATAATTGTTCTATCATTCAAGGCTAATGTATTTATAGCTTTTCGAGTCTAATAGTCCAATTCCTTGGGCATAACTCTTGGGCAACAGTTCTGATACAAATGTTAAACCACGAGAGAGCACAGACTCAGTACTGCTTTACTTTTCCTTTAAAAATCTCCACATTGATTGAGTTTTAGCAATAACACTCCAAGACTGAACTACCATGAGCTCACTGGGTGTTAATTCTTCTTATATTATAAAATTGTGTTTTGTTGCACACTTAAGCAATACATTTCCCATAATTCCAGAGGCAAGATGGACCAATCAGAGAAGCTTCTGTTACTATAATGACAGGGATTGCAACAAGAGCAATTCAACAGCTTTACTTACCGATGTCTTTTAACGGCTCCACAACCTCCCATTTGGGGTCGGATCTGAAGAACATGGACACCTGTTGTAGGGCTATTTCTGAAA
>JAZGTH010000033.1:2402500-2447500 GCA_036877525.1 Chromobotia macracanthus | reverse complement strand
TCTCCATGCAGCTCCTTAACTGCATTAATCGTCGTACCATTAAAGTGTTTATCATCATTTTAATCAAATAAGACATGAAATGAACACCCAAACAACATCCGGCGTGTAGATAAAATAGTGACCAGATCAAAACGCAACACTTACAGAGATATCTTCATATCTCTGTGTCGCTCATAAATTGACGGTTCCGCCATAACTAGTAGCACTACTGTGTTTTAACTATTGTGTTTTAAACATGATCGTGTTTTCTTTTCAGCATTCAGGCCGTGAAACATCCAAACTAACATCTAAACATCTAAACATCTAAACTAACATCTAAACATCTAAACATCCAAACTAACATCTAAACATCCAAACTAACATCTAAACATCTACTCACACTAAACATCCAAATCTAACACGAGACTCAAAACGTCGCTAAACCTCTAAATGCAGCTAACAACTAAAATTAACGTTCATTAAACATCTAATAATGAATATAAACATCTAAACATCCAAACTAATAAAATAAAACATTAAACATCTAAACAAAAAAAAAAAAAAACTAAACATCTAAAATAAACTAAAAAACAAAACATAAAATAAATAAATTAAAATATAAACAACTAAATAAAAAAATAAAAAACAAAAAATAAATAAAAATAAAAAAAAATAAATAAAAAAAGTTATTCCCCCCCCCCCCCCCCCCCCCCCCCCCCCCCCCCCCCCCCCCCCCCCACCCCCCACACCCCAACCCCCAACCCCCAACCCAACCACCACCCACAACAACAACAACCACCAAACAACCACAAACCCAACAACCACAAAAAAAAAAAAGGGGAGGGGGGGGCGCGGGGGGGCTTTTTTTTGGAGATCTCCCCCCCCACCAAAACTTCCCTTTTTTTAAAGAGCTATTAATGAATATAGACTATATAATACAAGTGACTATAGGAGGGGGGGCTACTAAATAAATCAATGTTTTATTCTAAAATTAAAGCTATGGTGCACATTGCAAACTGCAGTTTTTTTAATTTCAGAGTATTTTTCATTTCAGACTTTCCTGCCAATACGCTGATTTGATGTGATTTGATGTGATTTGACGTTTCGATCGCTAAAAACCTTTTGGAGAACGTTATCTAACATTGTGAGAACGTTTCCGGTTGGGAACCGGGGTTGCGTAACTCTCTCGCTTCTGCTGGGACTTCCTGCATCTGCTCGGCGTTTCACTTTTCATTTGATCTGGGGAATAAAACTGATGTTTTGTGTGAACAGACAGAAGAAGAGAAATACGTAAGTTTATTTCTGCGCTGTCGTTGTTGTTTGGTTTCATGAGCGCTTGTTTTCTGTCTGTTTCGTGGTTTGATGGTGCATAAATCGTTGTTTTTATATTCACGACCAATCAGATATTAAATACTGTAGTATGCAAGTATTTACTGTATCATTCGATGGTTTTAATATATGCATAATACTTTTTGTGAGGCCAATAATTACTGTTCATAATAATGTTATTAATAATGATAATATATTATAATCATTGGCTGCCTAAGCATATTTATCTGTTTGTGTTTATAAGACGTTTTCAAGAATAAAAAATGGCTGCCCTGGATGACTCTATGGATGACAATATAAATGAAGGTAAGGTATTTTTATTTTAATACACGTGTTTGTTCTCGATGACCTTCTTTTTCTCCAGGTGTTGCATAAAAGATTTCGGACCTGAATGTCACGTCTGATAGAATAAATACATTTGCTGATCATTGCTTGTCAGATACGTCATAAGAAACATTCTCCTGTAGCGGTCTTTTTGAGATATGACATCACATATCTGAGATATGACATCACTGTTTCGCCCTTAAAGCGGAAAACGCTGCTCGGCTCCTGAGTGAAGCCATCAACTCCAGAGATAAAGAGGAAGCCAACAATTGTCTGGATCAGCTTTTAAATCTCAAACTCCCAGTGAGCGTCACAATAAAACCAGAGGCGTACTGCCAAGATGCCATCAGGTATGCTGTCAAACCAGTACAATGTGTGTTGAAAGCGTTTCTGCTGAAGATACTCGCGTGATGGTTCTTCTTCTGTGTGACGTCAGGTTAAGGGTAGGTGTGGCAGATGCTGTATCAGACGTCCACATCCCTATCACAATGATGGTACCAGTTTACATCACAATATCAGAGCTAAAAGAGAAGGTAAAGGATGACTGTTATCTTAACTTTCACCCCTGTACCACCACCTCTGTCTAAAACATAAAACTGCAGGCTACTTTATGTACATTGACATCAAATATTATGTACGTTGACATTTCCTGGGAAATTGGACCGACAGCTCAAATGATATATTATTATTATAAACTTACACTTACTGAGAATAGTGGTATGGTAATGAGACCATTAAACACTGATATGTCACATACTTGTAATTTGTAAATTCTCAGATTAGTCACGACTACGGATTCCACCCGTCTCTCCAGCGTTGGGTAATCGGAAAGCGTCTGGCCCAGGACGACAAAACATTGTTCCATTATGGGATCAGAAACAACAATGACTCTGCCTTCCTTTTCATGATGATGGCCAAAGCTGCCAAACTGAGCCACAGGCAGGAGAGAGAAGACAAAGAGGACAAACATATAGAAGGCAATGAATCAGTCTTTCTAACAGCTCATAGTTGCTGTGTAATTCAAACACAAGTTTAATTGTTTTCATGTGTTTCTCAATGCAGGTATAACAGAAAACATTGAGACTCTAGATCTTGCAGCTGAACGCCCACCAGATCTGCTTCCTAGAGGATGTATTTCTCCCCCTCTACCTCCCAAACCTCAGGTAAGTGTCCATTCATTAATCCATCCATCAACAAACCCACCCACCTACCCATTCATCCATCCACAAACCCACCCACCTACCCATCCATTAATCCATCCATCCATCCACAAACCCACCCACCTACCCATCCATTAATCCATCCATCCACAAACCCACCCACCTACCCATCCATTAATCCATCCATCCACAAACCCACCCACCTACCCATCCATTCATCCATCCATCCACAAACCCACCCACCTTACCCATCTATTAATCCATCCCTCTCACTCTCTCTCTCTATCCATTATCCATCCATCCCCCACCCATCCATCTCTCTCACTCTCTTGCTCTCATTTTATCCATCCAACTATCCATCCCCCCACATCTAACTATTAAACAAGGATCAAATACCACAGATGTTTTTGATATTTAATTGATCTATATAATCGAATGCACATGTCACTGTAGGTTGGCTGGTCTTGTCCAATGTGCACATATGTCAATAAACCCATGCGTCCAGGATGTGAGATGTGCAGCACAGCGAGACCAGATAAAACCCCAGATCTGTACCAGCCAGACGAAGAGGTAGCTTTGAGACTTCAGCAGGATGAACTTGCTAACCTGCTGTATGAGCAGTTCAGTTGAGACATTACATAACTGGACTTCTCCAGTACACGCTCTTTCTATAGCTCAACTGGTAGAGCATGGCACTCGCAACGCTAAGATCACAGGTTTGAATCTCAGGAATCACACAGGCTGATCAAATGTATACTTTCAATGTAATGTAAGTCACTGACAAATGAATTTACTGTAAATAAATTACATACATTGTTATATATTGTAATAAACTACTCTGTTTGTTGCTTGAAAGAACTTCATTACACATCAGCAACTATAACTGATTGGGATTTAACTACGAAGCTAACAAATTTAGGTTGTAAGAACATTTCCCTTATGTTTTCATTACTACCAAAAACGAAAGTTCTAGGAGAGTTTAAAACATCCAGTTTATAAGACGTTGTATTAATGTTATTGATTGGTTTTAAGAACATTATTTAAACCTTTTTTAATTCTGTAACTTTAACACATTCAAACAAAACTACTTAAGAATAACATTCTGATTTATCGTTAGAAATGTCTACTAATGTTACTGCAAGTGTTTTTCATAACTCAGTTTTGTAGCTTTACTGTGTCATAAAATGCGTAATGTTCTCTGTGAAATCATGTTGTGGGACGTGTGCAATAATGGATCATGCAGTAGGTTTTTGTCTTTCTCTACACTATTGTTCTACTGTAGCTCAGTGGTAGAGCATTGCGTTAGCAGCACAAGAGGTGGTGGGTTTGATTCCCAGAGAATACATGTACTAAGAAAATGTATAACTTAAATGCACTGTAAGTCGCTTTGGATAAAAGCGTCTGCCAAATGCATAAATGTACACTGTGCTGTCAAGACGTATTTTTGTCTGCTCTGAGGTGATGTTGAAAATGTGTCCTGAAACCATGAAGAATAAAATTAAAATTTTTGAAATGCAAAAGCAGCTCCATTATAATGTTGAACGCCATCACAATTAGAACTATAATAATTAACGTTTGTTTTCTCTCAGTTGTTTACAATATTTATTCAGATGGCATAAAAACAGGTTTAAAAAAAAAACTAGCAGATTTTTGAAATGACTGAGTTTTAAAATAAAGACAGCATAAAGGCAGAAATGGTCATATAAAATGTGCAATAATTGATTCAAATGAGCAAACATTGTTTTACTATTATTTTTATTTAAATATCTTTAGCAACATGATCTAACATGACACATTAACTTGAGCAAATTAGCGAAAAATCAGTGATCTTTCAAAGTGCAAAGAAAAAGCCAGAAGCGTGTTCATTAGTGCAAAATAAACGCATGTATTTATAAACTGTAGTTCCGCATTGACAGGCATGTTATTTGAATAAAATAATGATTCAAGGACCATGAAAAATAACCAGTGGGAGTTTGTTGACTAACTACAGATAGTTGTCGAAGTGGCTTTAAATGCAACTGTGCTAAATAAAATACTGTGATGAAGGTCAGTTGTAGAAAACAATGTAGTGGAAAATAACTTTAACATATAAATTATGAGCATAAAAAGATTGTGTTCATTTACTGCTATTTTATCTTCTCATAACTAAGATATTATGTACATATAAATTCCCACCTACAGGGGGAGCTGAACAGATTAAATTCAATGGCTAATTCGACAAACGGTTCGAAAAATATTTGGTCTCAATATTCTTGGGCTCTTTTTAAGGGTATTAGAGTGTAGTAATATATACAGGGTACTTATAAGAAATGCAAACAAATCTCTACGTAAAAAAAAGCCACATTAAATTCAATGCAACAATTTACGTAACAATGCGCCTGATTCAGGAAACGTGCAACATTGGGTTTTTTTTTTGCCTACGCTGTTTGTAAAAGCAATACATAAATGTATGGGCTTACGAACAATGCACGCAAATGTTGTTTTTGTATGTTTTTGTACATAAATTTCAAAACAAAATCTCTGCTGAAGGCACAAGAACCTCCTCTTTGTTAAATATTTCAGATTCCTCAATTGTAACGACGAACAGTTTGCTCACATCATAAATTCTATGAGCATATTATATTCATTAGTCTGACATCATTCACATGTACAAACACATAAAAAAGGCAAATCAAACAAATGCAAAAAAATTCTAATATTTAAAAGTCTTTCCACATAAACTCTTGCTGTATTGTTTTGTTGAACAATGGCTGCTTCATGGGAACAGTAAGTCAAGGTTAGGGGCCCATTCAAGGGCCGAGTTCACCACAGCCAAAGCGGCGGCCCCCAGCGCCACAGTCAAACCCATGACCGCCAGCCTCATGAAACGCCGGGCGGTGGGCTGGACGACAGCGACCGTTCCGCGCTGGGCCTCTAGGGCACGCTGACGCAGCTGTTGCTCTTTTCTCCTCCGTCGGAGCACCACGTCCGGACGCTGCTGCGTGGACGCCAACTCAAAGTCTTTGAAGGTGGAGACGGCGGTTCTAATGAGAGAGAATGAATTGTTTAGAGATTGTGTGAGGTCAAACTGGTTACAATGTTTGCATTTCCACTGTAAACGAGGGAAAAACTAAAATGGCACAGAGCCATCAGCAGTAGGGGCGCGTCCACCAGCTGTTAGTCATTGCCTGTGTTGTACAGTGCATTTGTTTTTAAAGGGTGGAGCAATGAAGGAAGGGGTGTGTTTGTTTAAGTGTCAATTCTGAATATCAACAGCTATCATAAATCACTGACTGCACCTTTAACTGTTTGACTTAAGAAAAGTATGTAACATAGACAAGACATAAATTGCATTTCTTTAAAATAAATTGCATAAACTATAACGTATAATAAACGTAATACCGTGTGTATAAATGATTATTACGATGCTCAAGTTTAATCTTGGGTTGCCACCAAAATCAAGAGCTATTTCAACACAATGAGATGGTGAGCAACACACAGAAATACTGAGAAGGTGGACGAGGAGACAGACTTACTGCTGATCGCGCTGATGGACGGCCTCACGTGCCAGCTCGGATGGAGGAAACTGTACGAACAGATCTCCTGCCCGACTGATCAGAGTCTCGTACGGAAGGTCTTCCGGGATTCGAGACAGAAGATGATGCATCATGGCCATGTCACACTCGCAGTCCAACACCTCCTCCTCACGATGAAGAACAATCTGAGGAGAGAAGATCTTCTGCTATGACGGAAAAGGCTTCAGTGGACACTGTCAATACTGTAATGTACGCAAGATGGTTTATTTAAAGTGGCTATTATAATTCACTAAAACTTAAAACATTTCTGTTAACTGAAATCATATAAACTATACACATATTATTGGCTAAATTTACCTTGACAAAAATAAAAATGTTGCAATAAACCTAAATATATTTAAGCTAAAGCACTAAAAGTATTAACTGAAAATAAAACTAAACTTAAACTGGAATAAAAAAATAACAGAGATTGAAGACTGAAGAAGCTCAAAGCCTTTAGATGATGTGATGAGTGTGATGAGAACAAAAACATACCACAGCAGCAAAGTAGATGGGCATGAGAGGATGGCAGGCCAGGAAGAAGTCGTATAACCGGACGACGTGACGGAAATCTGACAGCACGTGTCCAAACCAGGTGATGAGCCAACTGAGGGCAAATATGGTGCCGACTTCAGCCCTGTAGACAAAACACAGACGTCTTTGTTTCAAACTGCACAAACAATTTATTGTCAACAGTCTTTTAGGAAATGAACGCAGACGTAACGTTTTGAATTAACAGCTAAACATCAGAAAAATAAACAAACCCAACAGCATTGTGCTTAAAACACAGACGTAACATCAGAATCAAAACAAAAACATTTTCGCAATTGGCAGACATTTAAGATCCTACAATATAAACTTGATTCAAATCATGTGTCTGCTGGGATTCGAACCCAAAACCGTGGTGTTGCGGTACTCACTGCTGCATGAAGTCGTGCACCTCTGGGTTGACTCGTTCTATAATGGGCATCAGGTAGTTCAGGATGTGCTTAGTGTTGTCCATTGTGGGGTCCATGAAGTCCCTGTGACGCAAGATGGCAGGTTAGACGGCACACTAACTAGTGTGGTACTGTTTAGGATGCAACGTTCTGTTTCTGGCCCACCTGAGATGGTGTGTGGAGAGTTTCTCCACCAGGGCAGTGGCAAGCTGTTCCCCCAACACCAGCAGGAAGGTGACCACGATGTCATGGTAACCCTGATAATAATGTAGCTGAGGGTTTTTCACCAGCACCCGTAAAATAATATCGATCAGCTCCTCTTGAAGTCCAGCACGCTGCTCATCCGGCATCCCTGCGGCCAGCACGTACAAACTCAGAATCGGCTGCAGGTTCGAAACAGGCCTTGAAGGTGCATGGTACTCACCTGGAGGGAAGCGTCGCAGAGACCTCTGAACGTCCAGGAGAACTTGGTTAAAGTCCTTGTTGTTCTCTCGCTCTACGTTCTCTGATGGACCGGAATAAAAAAATTGGATTTGGAAACTACACATTTCCTGAAGGAAACATACACATTTCCTGAAGGAAACATACACAGTTCCTGAAGGAAATTCAGGTTTGGGGTATGTAAAAGATAATAAATAGTAAGATAGTATATAATAATAAGATAAAAGTTGGACTTCATCTTATTATTATAATAAGATAAATACCCCCACTTCCAAATAATTGGAAGTGGGGGTTACAGTTCCACTTGAGGGGGAGAAGCTAAAGATATAAGCACTTGGTGATGTCACCACAATAGGAAAGTTATTTCAGGAGCAAGATTTTGAAGACCTTTCTTTGCAATCGTAAATCACAAACATTCATTGTAACATATCTTGGTCTTACCGAGTTCTTCAGGTATGTTTTCTACAGACACGTTGAGCAGTCTGGGCCACACCTGTCGACGGATCTCATCGGTCAGAAGACCTCCTTCACTGATAGCCATACGCCTCAGAGTGGCCACATCCACGGGTATCGCGTTCAGCGCCTGAGCGATCTCGGCCATCTTCTTCTTCCGTCTGGACTCAGCATCTGTCAGCACGATCACAAGAGTCACCGCTGACCCAAAGCACTGAAACACTGCAGAATCTCCTACTGAACCCTCAACCAATGAAAAACTGCTGGAACAGGAGACACTGGCCAATTTTTTTTTTACCTTTGCCTTTCTTTTATGCTAATCTTAGTTCCCAGGGGGACTTTAACTTTGAAATGTTATTTTTATCTGGCACAAAATCTAAGCTCACAGCCCAAACATCAAAGTCTGTATTTGCAAACACACAGATGTGCAGTGCATAATGTCTGAGAAAGCAAAAATTAATACACAGTCTGTAATGGCAAATGTTAAACTCAGAGTTGCATAGTGTAAATACACAATATTCACATAAAACATATCTTTATCTTTAAATAATGTAACAATACAGCAGCAAAATGGCTATTGAGCCATTTTAATGATAAGACCCTACAACTACAACAAACTATAACACCAAATTAAAAGATTATGTAACTAATTTATCTGCACACCCAGAAAAACACTCTTATTGCTTTCTTATGTACCTCAATGTAGGTTCAATCCATCTATCAGACTGTCACACATTATATTTACATACATCACAAACATTATAAGTAATGAACCCTGAGAAAACTGCTCAACTCAACACAGTACAGGTTAAAACTTAATGGCAACACAGCTGAAGGTTTGAACCTCGAATGGTTTCTTATAACCGAGCACAGATCATGCATTCAAGTACACGCCTAATAAAACCAACCAACCTTGTTTTCCGAGTCCATTCAATGGCGAAGACGTCCCGACACTCCGAGACTTTCTCAAACTCATCGTGTAGTAAATATCAGTCTCTTTCCCCTCTTCTTTTACTCGTTCAGTCCAGCTACATCATTTCATTTTCATATCCTTAAAAATCCGACAGCCTTTCAGGTTAGCATGGCGGCTCATTTTTAAAGGCCACATCGTCAGATTCAGGGCCCGTCTGCTGTTTAAACTCACGCTCGGGGAAAACAATCTGCCTCGCCGGGTTGTTTCACTCATGTCAAAGGTTTTAAATGAGCCTGTTCTGCCGAACCGGACCGGGATCTCGGATCCTCTTTTGTTTCATTTCGTGCAGATGCATATGTAGCCTCGTAGGTTGGACGTTTATGCGGGCGCGGGGGATTCTGGGAGTTGGAGTTTTAACGGCGCCTCAGCAACGGTTCAAAATAAAAGTCCCCGCGCGCTTGCGTTTAAGGTATCAGGTTTATTGGTTTATTATTTTACATTTATTGGTTTATTAATTATTTTTATGTCAGCGATATCTTGACACGGTATGTGAACGAATATGCTACAAAACAGTCGTCCATAAACAAATGATAAACGTTTGTTCGTTTATAAAACAGTACATGATAAGAACCGAATTTAATTCAGAAGTATATTTAGATATATGCAATGATTACAATTGTTAAAATCTTAACCTCATAACGATATTGTTTAAATCGATTTGACGTTTTTAATGTGACAAAATTGACTTTTATTTTGAAATTCTCCTGGTGCTTTTTGTCCCTTCGCGTTTCAGTGTTTCCAGATCAGCTGTCATGCGAGTCTCTTCCCTGCATGAACATTTCAGAGAAATTGTGTCTTTTGGGTAAAAATCAAAGTTATTTTCTTGCATTAAATCGACAAAATGCTGTCCCGTTTATTAAAAGAGCACCAGGCTAAACTAAACGAAAGAAAAGAGTTGCAAGGTTTGTGTTTGTGTGAACCTTTATCAGCCAGATTAACCAGTTAACATTGTCTTCTAATAAATGTAATTTATTCTTTAACTTAAACACGTATATTACATATATTCTGCGTTTGGATATATGGGACTGCTGTAAATGATTGAATGTGCACTGATTTTTCATTGTTCATCCTGGTCATATAATTACTGAAATGCTTGTGTCAGTATCATAATAAACAATAAGTGAGTAATAATGTCACACAAATGTCATATAATGTGCCCAGAGAGAAGGCGACGAGATGCCACAGCAGCCGCGACATGTTTAACAGAGGCTTTGGTGAACCATCTGAATGTAGGGTGAGTCTCTTTACTTTGGGATTCTGGTGGGTTTTCCAGGTTTGTAAAGGTGTTCATTCATGCACAGGATTATGAGGCTGCCGTCAGTTCATGTGATCCGTGTGGTCATAATCCAGATTTTTCTGGACACCTTATGATGAAATTCTGTCAAAGCAGCTTAAAACCCAACAACTGGATGTGACGTGATGTTCTCGCAAGAGTCAAATTTATATAAGCGGTGCCTGAAAACATTAAAACTTGTTATATTCAATATGGCTTTTTTTATTGTACGGTTATTTTGCATCAATACAAAAGCAGTGTTTACGGCTTGTGTAGTGTGTGTTGCGACTTTTCTTTTTCATGTCTTCTCACACGTCCATCCATTTGGGTTTCCTCTCAGAGTCGCACAGGCCTACATTAACCAGCGCCAACTGGATCATGAAGTGAAGACACTGCAGGTGCAGGCCGGTCAGTTTGCCAAGCAGACTGCTCAGTGGATCAACATGGTGGAGAACTTCAACCAGGCTTTGAAGGTACACCGCCTTTTATTTACAGATTCTGGAGCTTGTTTACTTGGAGGTTCATGCTGTGTTCAAATGGGATGGAGTTAATGTTGTCAATTTCACTACGTTTATTTTTGCTTTAAGCCAATCAGTTTTCACGAAGTCTTAAAACAGAAAGAGTCAGTCCAAACTTTAAATCCTAAGTGTAAGTGCCATTCGTTGGTGACAAAAATACTATGATCAACTATGAATGTGTATGAAATGTCAATTCTCCTTTTCTACGTGTGTAACAGGAAATTGGAGACGTGGAGAACTGGGCACGGAGTATCGAGATGGACATGAGGACGATCACGACAGCCCTGGAGTACGTGCACAAGGGCCCGGTCCAGTCTGCCACTTCCTTCTGAGTTAACAGACTCAATGTAGACATAAGCTTGTAGACTTAATCTTTGGGTACCAGTGAAACCTGGACACTTTCATTTGAGACGTTTGTATTTCATTTATTGTATTTAAACAAAAAACTGCTGGACCAGCTGCTGTTTGTGTCTGAACTATTGTTTGTTTACTTTGGTTTTCAAAATAAAAGCATCTGTTGTGTTACAAGTGTTGCTTCTTTTGCTTGGAATACTGCTATGAATGACAAAGCTGTTGCATGTTAGTATTGCATAACAGAGACTGCTCTGTATCGCACAGAAATGAAATCACATGGCATGTTGCATTTCATTCCTTATATGCTGTTACAACCCACATTTGGGTTGTACCAGGATTACAAACCTTTCTAGGTAAGTATTTACAGAAGTTTTCAACCCTAATTCTTGATGTCTGGACTCACTGTGATATTTTCATTTTCCCAACAATTTTGTAACTAGTGCAAAATATTAGCACTAGCTATGTGTACAGGATAAACGTATATTTAAGGGGTTGTGAAAGGTCAGAAAAGGACAAAGGTCAATACAAATGTCATTGCCCACTGCATGTCTTAAATTTTCAGTGTTTCTCATTTTAAACTCTGAGAGAACCAAGATGATATGATTAATATGATTTTTTAGATCAGAATTTTGAGTAAATGTAAGAATATGTTCTGACCTGTAACTGATGGGAAATTAAATTGAGATTTAATTTTTCATGTATAACTTACCTAGCTCAACTGGTAGAGCATCGTGTTAGCAGTACAAAGGTTGTGGATTTGTTTCCCAGGGAATGTATTGATAAAAAAATGGATAGCTTGAATGCACTGTAAGTCGCTTTTGCAACCTGTGTACAAATATTTCATGTAGTTTCTCAATTAACATGAGGTTAAAAGAACTGTGGGTATAATAATATAATAAATAGTTGTATGCGTGTCACACTACAGGACATAGTTTGGCATTTATCCAAATACAAGGTTTAGCCACCTAAAAATGTTTCCTAAAATGGCATGTTTCTTTTTAATAGTAGCCCCCACCCCAGCTACTTAGGGGTCACAAAAATGTACAACTCTATGAGATTAGGAATTGTGATTCAGTCTTAGAGGATCAGCGTCAGGGATAAATCGGAGAGGCAGCCCCACTCCAAACCACTGAATCAAACAGAACCTGCAGCTCCATCTAAGAAGGGAACAGGTAAGACATAATCAACTTCTTTAATTATTTAGTCATTATTTGGCTTCCTTCTTAATTTAAGTCAAATTTATTTGTTTAATTTTTGGAATATTATTTAAACATTCTATTAAATAATAAAATAGTTGCAATTAGAGTTTCAGGGTGAAACTCTAACAGGGTGATAGTCAATCATTTTGAATTTTTAATCAGGTTAACCAATATACAAGGAAAAATGTACATTTAAATAAAGTTATATGATTTTTTTCTAATACCATTTTTACATAGTGTTCCAATAGCACAGTTGGTAGAGCTTTGTGTTAGCAGCGCAGAGGCTGTGGGTTCGATTCGCAGGGGAGCACATGTACTGACAGAGTGTATAACTTGAATGTTTTGTAAGTCGCTTTGGATAAAAGCGTCTGCCTAATATGTACACAGTTTTTGAGAAATAATGCCTAATATGACATGGGACTTTAATTTTGAAAAATAGTAATGTCACCAGCAGGGCAGTGTAAATTAAGACTGAATACACCTTTTTAAATTTTGTAGACTGTAATATAATTGGTTTAGTATTTTTATTAAATATAATTGTAAAATATTAGGTGTAAGCAGGAGTTATTTTTGCACTTATTGCTGGTATGCATTTATAATATTTATTCATTCATTTAGAATGCCTGATAAGTTGATGATTAGGTCCATGCAGTCCAGTTTGTTTGTCCTCTCTCTTTCTGCTTGCTAATAAGTCCCTGAAGATAATAGGTTTTAAGCAGTGAGAAGCTTATGTTACTCTGTGAAACTGGATTTTTCTCTAAACCTCTACAATAATTCCAGTGTTGCCCTTTGTCTCATAAGAGTCTTAGCTCAAGATTTCTCATGTGCTCAGAAAAACGTAGGCCTAATGCATGTTAGCCCCCTGTGACTACATAATCTAAAACCACAGACAGACAGGCTGCATCTGTGTACAATTCAGTATGCCCTGTAATGCTGTTACTTCTGTTAGGAAATGTAGAAAAAAAATCCATTTGTGTTAGACTAGCCTAAATAAACAAGTTATAATTGCAAAATGGCTCCTCTTGTGGTCATTACAAGAACCGCACCTTAGCACTTTAGACTGCACTAATTAGTCCTGCACTGTGTTTGCATTTGCCTGGCCTTTAGCCAAACAGCAACTGTTTACAGGACATCCTTGCAAAGTCAAACATGGAGATCGAAGCAATGTTCGAATACCTACGGTAAGAACGTTTACTGTAATTCTGACACATTCATAAAACAAACAAATATTCCATTAAATCTTAAACCTAACCCTAACGCAGTATGTTACCATTTTGTATGATTTTATGTAAATATTCTCTTTCTGTGTTTACAGTAATAATTTTACATTGCTACACGGCATGGGTGCATTTGTATTGCTTTGGGCTCTGGTGTGGCTCTGTCGGGACAACATGGAGATTGACAATGTCAAGGAGAAATACGTCTTTGTGACTGGTTGTGACTCCGGTTTTGGAAACCTAGTGTGTAAACGCCTGGACAAACGCGGTTTCCGTGTCCTAGCCGGGTGTCTCACAGAAAAAGGTGCGGACGATTTGAAAAGGGCAACTGGACCTTACCTAAAGACCTGCATACTGGACGTGACCAACACAGCTAGCATTCAGAAAGCTGTGGAATGGACCAAAAAGGAAGTTGGAGATAAAGGTTGGTTTAGGGTGTTAATGTAGGGCGTATTTTCTGTTCACAATTGGGTTGAAGTAAAAATACTGAATTCCCCTCTTATAAACCTTTTGTTAAACGTTTTGGGAGAAAGAAACCTCAAAGTAAAAGTTTCAGAAGCAAGTGTGATGTCTTTGTCCCAAATTTTCCAGGACTCTGGGGTCTAGTGAACAATGCAGGACGTTCTCTGCCTATGGGCCCTTCTGAGTGGATGAAAATTGAAGACTTCCAAAGCACGCTCAGAGTCAATATGATCGGAGTTATCGAGACGACCATGAACTTCCTGCCTCTTATCAAAAAGACTCGTGGCCGGGTAGTGAACGTCGCGTCAGTGCTGGGCAGAGTCGCAGCTAATGGCGGAGGCTACTGCATCTCAAAGTTCGGTGTGGAGAGTTTCTCTGACTGTCTCAGGTATCAGTGCAGACAGATTGATCTGTCTGTATCTGTGAATCATTACTTTTATTAACTTATTAACTTTTAAGGTGCACTCTGTAACGTTTTATTGGTTAAAAATAAACAAAAAGTTAAAAAAACAAAAACAGTTATTGAGCAAGTACATAATAGATCAGATTGAAAACAGTCTCCTTATCTTACCCTGATTCACAAGGGTAAATTTATTCAATTATAAATTACTATAATTTATCATTTCAGCTGTCTGTTCCTATTTTCCGGGAAATGTCAGTTTGACTTCATTTGTATGTGAAGTATGTAAACTTTGTAACCTGTAGTTTTACGTTTCAGACAGAGGTGGCGATAGGGAGGCAATACTGATTGCAGATTTAAAAGAAATCTCTTGTTTTTTAACTTTTCATGTAACTCCAGGAGAGATATTCAGTATTTTGGGATCAATGTGTGTATAATCGAACCTGGATTCTTCAAGACCCAAGTGACCAGTCTAGAGCCCATCGAGAGAGAACTACATCGTCTCTGGAACCAGCTGCCCCAAGAGGTGAAGGACAGTTACGGAGATAAATATCTGGACAAGTGTAAGTTACTTATGAAAATGGACCTAGTAATTTCAGTGCCATTTCCTTTATTTGTAATAACAGACTGAATATGTTTGTACTTCAGCATCTCGCAGGCTTTTTAAAAATCACTCAAATTTAGTTGTTTGTCTTACATGTTAGTCTAAACCATTTTCAGAATATTTTATTGTTACATAAAGCAGCTGTTCTCTTTAATACTCCGTCTCTCAGACATCAAGATCCAGCGACTGATCATGAACGTCCTGTGTGATCCCGACATCAGCAAAGTGACCAACTGCATGGAACACGCCCTGCTGGCCGTCCACCCGAGAACACGCTACAGTGCAGGCTGGGATGCCAAGCTCCTGTGGATCCCCCTGTCTTATATGCCCGCTTGTTTTATAGACGTCGCCCTGAGACTTGTAATGCCAAAACCCGCGAAAGCAGCCTAGGGTGCCTGTGAAGTCATTTTAGGCCTGGTTAGAGGTTTTACTGCTATTTTTACTCTTGGCTTTGTTCCCTTCCAGTGGCTCACTGGATAATGGTCTATTTCAGGAGTGCCTGGTTTTGGAGATGTTAAATTGGGGCACTGGGTGTTGATAACAAAGGTTGTGGTGTTTGCAAAGATAATATGTTTACAAATCACACAGGCTAGTTGTTTTAATGACAAAGCAAAGATATCTTTTAGGACTGATAAACCAGGCATTTATAACTTTGTATATTTATATCAAAATAAGTTTAGTGGTTAAACAAGGCCACATCAATGTTAACACACCTCTGTCATTTATTTTTTTTAGAGTTTTGTCATTAAAATGAAGTCGTGTTTTGTAAAACTGTCACCTTGTTTGCTTTTACTGAATGTTTTAATGGAAATATCTCTTGGCAAACAGCTCACATAACCACATAAACCCAATTCAATAAACACTTTAAGAATATATTGAGTTTTTTCCTTTCATCACCGTTTCAGTTTGATCTCTGCACCAAACTCTGGTTTTAAAGAGTCACTTTTTGCCTCTTACCAAATAATGAACCTAAAAATTAAGTTTGTAGCCACAGAAAGTGACATGCAGGGGCCCTGCATGGATAATAATTACTCTCAAATGTAAGGCTCGTATACTTTGTTTGTAGGTCCGGCTGATGTTCAGGGTTTGAACCCAGGTTCAAAGTTATTCTGCAAATGACCTCGGGGGTGACGTCACGGCCGAAAGTCTCTCGCACCCGGGACCGCGCGCGCACCGTTATCTGCGACGCGGACTTGCTCGGTTCGCGTTTGATCCCTCGCTTCTTCTCCTATGACACGGGCAATGATCTTCCTGAAGACTTTGCGACTGACTAACGCCGTCGGCTTACTTTCTAAAGGCTTCGTGAAGAAAAGCGCCGCGGGTCCGAATGACGGAGTCGCGCGGAGGTCGTGCAGCGCGTCCCCGCGGAGTCGCGATGTGATCGCACCCGCAGCCGCGGATCCGCCTGCGTCAAATGAGTGAGTTGCATTAAAAAACATGTACATGTCCTGGCTGGAGACTTAAAGCACCAGTCACGAAGTGTTGTTGCATTGGGTTATGGCACATCAATGTTACTTACATGCATTGCATAAGTCTGTTGAGATTATATTATTATTATATTATCATTGATATGTGCAATAAAACACTTTGGTTTTATTAAAACAGAAACATGACAGGTAAAGGTCTGTTCTCTGGTCTGGAGGACACACTTTTCTGCACCATAACTCAAGGAGCGGAGAAAATCCCTGTGTCTCAGTTCATTGCGGTGAGTGTTTTCCTGACACGTATTCACACCGGATCCAGTTAAGATCAAACCAGAGTGCTCTCACACCTCCTCCAGTGTTTCTCAGCCCGTGGACTTGAGTTCGTAGTGAGTTTAAACCAGTCTGGAGCAGATACGCAACATCTCACCAGGTTTCATCATTCCCACAGCGTGCTGCAGTATCTGAGCCGTGTTACTGTTTAGAAGCAACAGCTGAGGGCTGACACATTTTTGCAGTCAAATGCTGTGGGCTCAATTACAGCACGGGGTTTTGAAGGGGAGCCTATATTAATCTTTCAATACCGTTCATGTGTTTGCTGAACTGTGACTGTGGGACAAGAGTCCATGTATGAATATTTGCCTTTTCACCCTCATTGCATTATAACTCTTTGAAATACATACATTTATTCAAGGTGATGCCAGTTTGTGTCAGAGTTCACCCTCACATTTGTATATATATAAATCTGACTGCTCAACAGGCTGTGAAAAGCACTGGGCTTCTTACCTCTGACCCCAGACTGCGCGACTGCATGGAGAAGATCCGTCAGTCCGTCCGGGAATCTGCTGGAGAGGTCATGATGGATAGCGAGCTCTTCCGAAAGTAAGCTTCCCACGCCGACTCCACGCTCATTAGAGCATGTTGAGACATTAACAGTGATGTTCTGTTCCTCTGCTCAGTGAAGTCACACTTCACCTGGTGGACCAGCTGAATAGTAGCGAAGAATTTAACATTGACTGATAATAATTCAGGCTAATGTCGCAACAGGTGTGCGAGTGGCAACATTGTTCTGCTGAGTCTCGCTTTCAGAGGGAAGTTTATCATTCCTGAATTTGAGGGATTCGTGGGCATCATCAACCAAATTTACCACAGGTCAAAACAGAGGGATGATGGAGAGGTAGATTTTTATTTAACTTTCCAATGGTTATTAATTTATCTTGTAGTTAAAGTTACTAAAAAAGCTTTGTGATGTTTGTTGGTTTGCTTGTTTCGTCAGGTTGCAAAATACATTCCACATCTAAACAAGTTTAGCCCTGATCTTTGGGGTGTCTCTCTCTGCACCGTAGACGGCCAGAGGTAAACAAATACTGTAAAAATCACAGTAAAAATTTTCCCGCTTTCTACTGAAGTTAAGAAGTTCTGTTAGATCTGCGGTTTTCGAAAATATGATTTTCAATTTCCAAAGGCATTCGGTGGGCGACACAAAGGTGCCGTTTTGCTTGCAGTCGTGCGTGAAGCCGTTGGAATATGCCATCGCCGTTCATGAACAAGGAACGGAGCAGGTTCACCGATATGTGGGGAAGGAGCCCAGTGGATTTACATTCAACAAACTCTCTCTGGATGAGGACGGTGGGTGGAAACATGCAGATTACCAACCAACAGATCAATTTACAGAGTTAAAGGTAGCATAGGCAATTTGGGCATTTGGATCGAATGCAATGATTGGGCGAAAATGGTATGGTCCTGCACCTTCCACAGAAGGTATTAATTATATTTAGTATATTTTATATACCACTTTACTTGATTGCTATCAGGATCCATAACAACCAGAATAACAAAAAATGTTTCTGGAATCACCTACCCTGCCTTTAAGACATGTAATACACACGATATACAACTACATATACAGTCATGGACATTTCTGTACATGTTATAGAAAAACCACATTGATGTATTAAATATTTTATCTATATGTATATTCCTAAGCCAACCGTAGATTCCAGATGCTGCTCACACATAATGATCAGAGATAAGTGATCTCCTCTTGTTTGAGTTACGATGAGCTGAGTTAATGGCTTTCTGTCCTTAGATAAACCTCACAATCCCATGGTCAACGCTGGTGCCATTGTCATCAGTTCCCTTATCAAGGTAAACAAACACCCATGCTCTGATTGGTTGATTTGATTGGTTGATACAGACATGCTCTGATTGGTTGACATAGAGGCATTAAAACTTCTATTGTAACTTTATGTATATGATATATGTTATTGTTGTATGTATATATATATATGTGTGTGTTTGTATGTGTGTATGTGTATGAATGTATATGTATATATACATATGAATATATAGAAAGTTTATAAGTTTGTATTGATTTGCTTGTTTGACCAATAATGATCGAGTGAAGTCCAAAATAAACAGTGATATACGCACATGTATTGATGATGAACGGATCGTGACAAGAATTTAGGACAGATACAAACCTTTGACCCATATTTCAGCACTCAGGTATGCGAACAAACGAAATGCTTTGCTGTATGACCTTTTGTGTGTGTGTGTATGTCCTGGCCACGTGAAAAACTATGAGCAGATATATCGGGGGTTGGCTTATAGCTAGCCAATTAAAAGTGTCCTTTACAGTAGGTGTGTGTAAACAGAATGAGGGTCACGACTGAGACAGCTCGGTTCTGACCCAGTTCCTGAACAATGTAATACATTTATTAGGATACCAACTAATAAAATACATTTTGATTCCTTTCTGTTTTTCTCTCCAGCCTCGTGCCAACAAGGCAGAGAAGTTTGAGTATGTAAGTTCTGCCCTGATTTTGTCATGTGAAGGACTCTGAGTGTTTACTGAAAAGAGTTTACCGTACAGCAGAGACATTCTTCACATAAGTGTGTTTCATCACCCTAATTTTAGTCTGTAGTTACCGAGACTGTCTGCTTGTCATTAACGCTGAAACAATGACACTAAAATGAAACAGTAATAGTGTTCATTAGGTTTCATTTGTTATCTGAGACTCTTTATAGAGCGTTTGGTCATTGCTTCTCTGTAAAGAAACAATGTTGTTGCTCTTCTTCTCAGGTGATGGAGTTTGTGAAGAAAATGACGGGCCGAGAGTACGTTGGCTTCAGCAACGCAACGTAAGTTGCGGCTCTGGCGATTTACCCTCGTTTTGTGGGATTGATTTTCATCTGATGTTTGGTTTGTTTAATAGGTTTCAGTCAGAGAAGGAAACAGGAGACAGGAACTTTGCGATAGGATACTACCTAAAAGAGAAAAAGGTTTGTTCTGTTGGGATTCATCACTGATAGGATAGTTAATGCATAACATGTCCGTGAGCTTTTTAAATCAATTTATCTTTTCAATAAACAATAATGCCCATATAGTTTATTAATGTTACACATTTTGCCCTTTGGGAATTGAAAATGCGACTTTGTTGTTGCTAGCACCATACACTATTAAGCTACAGAACTACAATAGCACCTTAAAGCAAAATTTATTCCTATTTATTATTTAACATAAAAGAAATCGCATAATGCCATATTTATACTGTGGGTATAAATGGGTTTCAGCACGTCACAACGCAAGACATTAATCCAGAAGTATTTCACGTCAGCTACCATAAAGCAAACAAACAAAATGTTTCCAGACAAACGAAACAAACAAAATTTGTCAGAGCTCAACAGTGATGTCTCTCTCTGCAGTGTTTTCCTGCTGGGGCGGATATGATCGACGCCCTCGACTTTTACTTCCAGGTAAGTCTTGGTTCATCAATCGGAAGTTAAATAATTTCCCATAATTCCCTCAGTGCTTCTCTCTTCCAGCTGTGCTCCATCGAAGTCACTTGTGAGTCGGGCAGCGTGATGGCGGCGACTTTGGCTAACGGAGGCATCTGCCCAATCACAGGCGAGAGAGTTCTGAGCACGGAAGCCGTACGGAACACGCTCAGTCTCATGCACTCATGCGGGATGTATGATTATTCCGGACAGTTCGCTTTTCACGTAAGTTGAGGGCCTGCGTATGTTTATACTGCTAGTTTGATTTGACGACAAACACCTGCTGTTTGTCTCTGTATGTGTCAGGTGGGGTTACCCGCTAAATCAGGTGTGTCGGGTTCCGTGCTGCTTGTGGTGCCGAACGTGATGGGAATCATGTGTTGGTCGCCCCCTCTGGACAAATTTGGTAACAGCGTTCGTGGAATCCGCTTCTGTCAGGTGACTCTGTGCTGCTGGTTTATGTGTTTTAGGCAACATTTAGTAATGTTTACCAAACGTTTCTATTGATGATAAACATCTTGTTTAATTAGGAGCTGGTGTCGTTGTTCAACTTCCACAATTATGACAATCTGAGGCACTTCGTAAAGAAGCAAGACCCACGGAGACAGTTTGGTGACGACAGGGTAAGTTTAAAACAACCAACTACTAAATATTTAGGAGCATTATGCTGTAAACTTTCTATATAGTTATTTACACATGCCCACCAGGGGCTTTTTAAGCAAAGTTTAAAAACTGTTTCAGCAACTGGTTTAATTCCTCGGGCTGAGACCAAACTATGATTGCATTCTGGCATTCCTCTGCATATAGTCAGGTTTATAAAATGGCATTCACACCAACCAAGTGAACCGAACTCAGACAGACTTGGTTGTTTTCTAGATCAGATTTAAGATTTGATTTTGATTTGCGATAATGAAGGTAAATATGGCCTTTCTCTCGAATCCAAACTTTGCATGTTTGATGTTCCAGAACAAATCCGTGGTGAATCTGATGTTTGCCGCCCACAGTGGAGACGTGTCTGCTTTGAGGAGGTCATTCATGCTGTTTCTAATGTCTTTCCATCTGGAAACAAATTTTATTTGTTGTTCTGGAATGTTTTGTTCTTTATCTCTCTCTCTTACCTCAGGTTTGCTCTCTCGTCTATGAATATGGAACTGACGGACTATGATGCTCGTACGCCTCTCCATGTGGCCGCTGCAGAGGGTAGAATGATATTCTATAAACTTAGAAAATATTTTGCAACATAAACTGTATACTGTTTAATAGCAAGAGTGTTTGTGTGTTTCTGTTTTGTTTTAGGTCATGTGGAGGTTGTACTATTTCTGACACAGACCTGCCAGGTCAACCCCTTTGCGAAAGACCGGTACAGAACCCAGTTTCTTTTCATTAAAAGAATAGTCCACTCAAAAATGACATTTAGCCCATAAATCACTCACCCTCAAGGCACCCTAGGTGTATAAGACTCTCTTCTTTCAGCCGAACAGAATCTGAGTTATATTAAATAATATCCTGCCACTTCCCAGCTTTATAATGTAAGTGAATGGTGCCCGAGATTTTGAAGCTCCAAAAAGTGCATCCATCCATCATGAAAGTAATCTATACCACTCCAGTTTGTTGATAAATGTCTTTGGAAGTGAAATGATACATCTGTGAAAGAAAACGATGATTACTTTGAGAGTATTTTGCGATTGATTTAGCATGTTTTAATGTAAATATATCTGATTGATTAAATACAGCCAATTTGGTGGCACATCAGCTCCACATCAATAACTTCACATCTCATTGGTGACTGCAGTTACAAGACACACAAGAACCAATGAAATTTGAGTTATCAACAGGGAGTCGTATCAATTTAAGTCACCTTTGGCCCCTTTGGAAGTTTGTTTAGGTCTCATAGTCCGCCTGGCCCCCTGGTTGAAAAACAATGGTCTATGCCTTGGTTATAATAAAATTTCTCTTGACCAGGTGGGGAAACGTTCCTCGTGATGATGCCATGCAGTTCGGCCACACAGACGTGGTGAAGATCTTGCAGGAATACGAGCAGAGCTTCAGTCCGGAAACTTCTCAGACTGATGCAGGTGAACCCAACAGTCATTCCGGACTGTCTTCGTTAGAAGGACGAGTGTGATTTATTGTGATTGCTGCAGACTCAGCTTGTTCTGGATCAGGATTTCTGGAAACATCTCAACAGTTCAGTATTTTTATGTCATGTAAATATGAGATTGATGTACAAAATTTGTCCCACAGCCTACTTCAGCTTGACATATTTACCCTCTTGTGAAAATGTGTTGTGTAAATGTAACGTATCTGACCAGTAAACAAAATCAACCAGTCAAAAGGTCCTGTATTTGTGTTGACATGCCTTTTATAAACGTGTTCTGTGATTTTTGTATGTTATAATAATTTATAACTAATTAAATATTTTCATGATAAATATAAATATCCAGTTAAGCAAGAAAGAAATTCTGGCTGTACTGTTTCTCTTTCAACAGCAGGCTGTGCTGGTAGTTTTCACACATTGTTTTTGAGAGCAAAGCAGGTCTAAGCAGCCTGTGACCGATAGGGGGCAGTACAGAGATTCTGACTAATTGCAAAAAAACAAACATAATTTAACATTCTGTCACAATTCACTCACTTACATTGTTCCAGCCCAGTATAACTTAAAAATTAAATACATACAAGCAAATATTTTTCACGTTCATTCTTTTTTCCTATAAAGGGTTGTAGCAGATCCAACAGTATGTGACTTGTGCTGTTCTTATTGTTAAAGGAAAAAGATTAAGACAAATGAATATCCCTTTCAAAACATTCTTGTTAAAGCAAAGACGTCTCACTTTCATTCTCTAATATGGATGAAAATGGTCATTTATTAAAAATTCACAGTTACATGCCTTTGTGATACCAAAATGAAATGATATGGACAAGAGGCAAGGGCATGGCATTAAATACAAAGACTGGCATCACATATCAGCAGATACAGCACAAAGCCTCTGTGTAACATGATATGATACAGTGTGATATGTGTTCTGTACATGCAGAAGGTTTGATGTGAGCTCTCGTGCTTTAATTAACCCCCTTAGGACATAAATGTACTTTGTAAATGATTGTACAAAGACAGCACAGGAGGGTCTTAACACACATCAAGTTCATACATGACTTTAAATGGCTTTAGGCGATTGTCGTGTAAACAGTGAACAAAGCTTCGAGTTCACATACTGAACAATCTGAATTGAAATGCCAAAAACCTTTATGAGGTTTCAGAAACACACAGAAATAAAGAAGTCTTCATGAAATAAGATTATAATACTTCAGTGGTTCAGAGAACTGGTTTATGTGCTTACTGAGTACGTCTACATTTGCATGTTGGTTTATGCAAATTAAAAACGCCATTCAAATGATTCAGTTGGGAAAACTCAGCCAAACACTCCTTAACTACAGACGGATGTTCATTTGCTTTTACTCCTGCAGTCCAACGTATTTCAAAGCATTGCATTATACCTAAAGAAAATGCGTTCAATAGCACAAACCGCAACGCATTCACGACTTCTGCTGGATCCAGTTCCCAGCTTCAGTCTCAGTCATGTGGTCACGCTGGCGTAAATCGTTTCCATCTCACAAACTCTCTGGGAAAATACACATACAGGAAAATCTTTTAAAAAAACCCGCCGGAATTTTCTCAGTTTTGGAAAGTCAGGGCTGTTCCAATTCCGTGGTCTCCATGTTTAATCCAAACTGGTTTTAAAAATGTCATGTCATTGTTTATGAAACAACACTGTGGATTTGTACTAAAACACAGACACCTTGTTTAAACTACAAACAATTCTAATGAAGCTTTTAAACAGTGCATGCAAGGTCCACCGGTTTGTATGATGTGAGAAATAGATATTAAAAATCGTACCTTTTCTCTTTTATTTTGTTGATAAAACGTTGTATCGGTGTAAAGTACCTCCTCTTCTTCTCTTTGGATGTTTTCCATTGCATCATTTACATCTTTAAGTTCATTTCCTTCAAAAGTAAGAAAAAAAGAGAACACTCTCTCAGTTACCATTCAATATGTAAACGAATTACAAAAATATAAATATTTTGTGTGTTATATATTTTTATGGACAATATTAAAGATGCATGTTTGCAATATAAATACAGATATAGATAGATAGAGGGCTAGACTTGCCTTTCCGCTCAGATCTTCTGCGTTTCTTGTAGAAAATGTACATCACAATGGCAAGTACAATAAAAAGGACTGTAAGTACAATTCCTACACGTTTTCCAACATGTTTATTTTTATAGGAAGAATCTAAAACATGAAAAACAACCACAGCAATTAACATCGACTCTTAAACAGAAATGATCATCATTCATTAGAAAATGTTACTTTAAGCAACTTCAGAGAAAAACATACTAAACATATACTAAGAACTGCAGACTGTGCAGAAAGTCCTGATAACAGCCACGACAAACACTCAGTTTTAACTAAGCACATTTCAACCCTGCCGTAAATACACATATTCTGCTCAGTTTATTTTGTAAAGATATAATATGACATAGAAGGACACAGAAGTGAGTAACATACTTAAACACGGCTGACACACATCAGTGATGTGGAGATGTTGAGTTCTGACTGGATTCTTCACCACACAGCTGTATGTGTTTGTATCCTGATATTCCACCTCCAGAGGTAGAGAGAGTCTGATGTTGAGATCAGACACACTGATGTTGAGATCAGACGCACTGATGCTGGAGAATAAACTGTTTTCTTTGTACCAGGAGAGAGTCACATGTGTCACATTCATCACTGTACAATTTAAGGAACATTTCAGGTTTGATGATGTACAGTCTCTGGTGATGTTAGGAATGGGCAGATGAGCTGAACATAAGAAAAAAACATGAGCATTTACTACAGAAAAATCTAGAATATGACAATATAATAATGATTAGCTGGTTTAGCTGTTTCTCACCTTGTAAATCAATAAGCCACTTGGCTATAGGCTTCCCACTCAGACACCAGTCATAATTATAGAGGAAATAAAATCATCTTTACCTTAACGCTAATTTTAATACTCTGTCCAATGATTTATGAAAACAATAACTTTATCAAAATGAGCTACATGAGCTTCAAAAAGCCAGTACAGTACAACAAAGTCTTTTTAATATTCTCAGTGTGTCACGATACAAACACACTGACTATTATAAAAATAACTAAAACTGATTTTATTTAACATATATGAGTCCTGAATTTCACTTCTCTCTGTAAAACTATTGTAGTAAGGCTCTAAAAAAATACATTTTGCAGCAGCAAATGTTTAAGAAATGTTGAGATAAAGAATCGTATTTGTCAGGATGATTTTGTATCTATTAAAACTTTGAAAGCAAAAACAGAAAGTGTGTGAGTGATATTAAACTCACCATAGACAGAAACATTGAATCTCTTGTATGAAGTTCCTCTGTTGATGATCTGTAGTTTATACAGTCCAGAGTTTGTGATTGTGATGTTTGTGATGGTCAGAGATCCAGTCTGATAGTTCAGCTTCAGTTTGTCTCTGAATCTCCCATCATCAGTGTCAGATATTGAGCTAAAATTAGCCTGTTTAATGGTTTGAGCTATAAGAGTCTCTTGAGGTCCAAACATCCACTGTATCTGATGATGTGTCTGTCCTTCAGTAAGATCAGTGTGTAGAGTGACAGAATCTCCCTCCATCACTGACACTGTCTTCACTTCATCTCTATCAACACCAAACACACCTGAAACAACATAATTCAGAACAGTTTCTCATTCAGATCAATTACACAATGTTGTGATGTGTTTACACACTTTTCTCATTTGTAATGGACGTTCAGAGGTTTATTTGCTTTCTTAAGGTTGGAAACAATAACTGTGCATTACTGTACTGTACATTACTGTTCTGTGCATTACTGTTCTGTGCATTACTGTTCTGTGCATTACTGCTCTGTGCATTACTGTACTGTACATTACTGTACTGTACATTACTGTTCTGTGCATTACTGTACTGTGCATTACTGTTCTGTGCATTACTGTACTGTGCATTACTGTTCTGTGCATTACTGTACTGTGCATTACTGTACTGTATATTACTGTTCTGTGCATTACTGTACTGTGCATTACTGTTCTGTGCATTACTGTACTGTGCATTACTGTACTGTACATTACTGTTCTGTGCATTACTGTTCTGTGCATTACTGTACTGTGCATTACTGTACTGTGCATTACTGTTCTGTGCATTACTGTACTGTGCATTACTGTACTGTGCATTACTGTACTGTGCATTACTGTTCTGTACATTACTGTACTGTACATTACTGTTCTGTGCATTACTGTTCTGTGCATTACTGTACTGTGCATTACTGTACTGTATATTACTGTTCTGTGCATTACTGTACTGTGCATTACTGTACTGTGCATTACTGTTCTGTGCATTACTGTACTGTGCATTACTGTACTGTGCATTACTGTTCTGTGCATTACTGTACTGTGCATTACTGTACTGTACATTACTGTTCTGTGCATTACTGTACTGTGCATTACTGTACTGTATATTACTGTTCTGTATATTACTGTTCTGTGCATTACTGTACTGTGCATTACTGTACTGTGCATTACTGCTCTGTGCATTACTGTTCTGTGCATTACTGTTCTGTGCATTACTGTACTGTGCATTACTGTTCTGTGCATTACTGTTCTGTGCATTACTGTACTGTATATTACTGTTCTGTGCATTACTGTACTGTATATTACTGCTCTGTGCATTACTGTTCTGTGCATTACTGCTCTGTGCATTACTGTACTGTGCATTACTGTACTGTATATTACTGTTCTGTGCATTACTGTACTGTATATTACTGCTCTGTGCATTACTGTTCTGTGCATTACTGCTCTGTGCATTACTGTACTGTGCATTACTGTACTGTATATTACTGTTCTGTGCATTACTGTTCTGTGCATTACTGTTCTGTGCATTACTGCTCTGTACATTACTGTTCTGTGCATTACTGCTCTGTACATTACTGTTCTGTGCATTACTGTACTGTATATTACTGTACTGTATATTACTGTACTGTGCATTACTGTACTGTATATTACTGTACTGTGCATTACTGTACTGTATATTACTGTTCTGTGCATTACTGTTCTGTACATTACTGTACTGTATATTACTGTACTGTATATTACTGTACTGTGCATTACTGTACTGTATATTACTGTACTGTGCATTACTGTACTGTATATTACTGTTCTGTGCATTACTGCTCTGTACATTACTGTTCTGTGCATTACTGCTCTGTACATTACTGTACTGTATATTACTGTTCTGTGCATTACTGTTCTGTGCATTACTGTACTGTGCATTACTGCTCTGTGCATTACTGTACTGTGCATTACTGTACTGTATATTACTGTTCTGTGCATTACTGTTCTGTGCATTACTGTTCTGTGCATTACTGTTCTGTGCATTACTGCTCTGTACATTACTGTACTGTATATTACTGTTCTGTGCATTACTGTTCTGTGCATTACTGTACTGTGCATTACTGTACTGTATATTACTGTACTGTGCATTACTGTTCTGTGCATTACTGTACTGTGCATTACTGCTCTGTGCATTACTGTACTGTGCATTACTGTACTGTATATTACTGTTCTGTGCATTACTGTTCTGTGCATTACTGTTCTGTGCATTACTGTTCTGTGCATTACTGTACTGTATATTACTGTACTGTGCATTACTGTTCTGTGCATTACTGTACTGTATATTACTGTACTGTATATTACTGTACTGTATATTACTGTACTGTAAGCCAGATCACACGTTCACATCTTAAACTTCACATTTGTCGTGTTGATTCGGTCAGTAATATTGTGCAAACCAGACGAAGAGATACGACGACGACGAAATACATTTTACTCGTTATAGAAACAGACAAAGAGTTTCATCACGAAATAAAACAAACTTACCATCCACAACCAGCGCCAACAGAGCGAATAAAGTTGCTTTATAAACAGTCATATTCCTCAACATATAGAGAATCAAAACAATGAACTTCACATCACACTTATTCCACTTTAAAAGCGATTCATGTGGCAGAAAAACTGCATAAATGCATGAAAGTGTGAGATGTGTCTGATAAAAGACTGACACACTGCGTTGTCGTTCACAAAGTCAGCAGCTGAACGCCCCGCCCTTGTATTGACCGGTTCTTTAATGCAATAATAATTCACTTTATGTCGAAATAAAACCTTTAATACGGGTATAAGCACTTTACAAAGGGTATCATAACTATCACAACTGATTGCAAATTTAAATATATTTGTCCCTATCTTCTTTCTCGAGTAGATCTGTGTAAAATAACATTTTTAACCTAATATAGTAACCTTATATTAGATCCATTCAAGATTTGTCTTGTGTAGAAATGTGTACATATGTGGCTCTCTTTATTCCTGCATGTTTGGTTGCTTTATTAAAGTTTACAGGCCATTACAATCACCTGATGTCTCAGGTTGTACATGCACCTATAACACACCACAATCTATAACAGAAGCAGAGCCCTGGTTAATGTATTACCCTGCTAACAGTGTATCTGATGCCTGGTGTTGTGCTGTGCTGTTTTTAGCACAATGCAACGTGAAATGTTGAGCTATTTTTCATACTAACCATAAATGTGGTTTCAAGCTGTTCTCTGAACTCAAGACTGCTAGAAAAAGCCATGCAAGCTGATGCCCACGATCTGACTCAATCAACAGAGATTGCTGCGGTATCTGCAGGCTGAGAATAAACAGGCTAACAGTTTTAGGTTGTAAGAATGTTTCCTTAATGTTCCATTAAGTAACAAAAATGGTAAAACGTTACTTTGAATGCTCTGTGATTGTTTTTTAAATATTCCACTAACAATTCATGAACAATGTTTCTATGCTAACGCTTTTAGACTGTTTGCCAATGATATGTAAAGTTGGAAGAATGTTTTACTAATGTTACTGCAGTAATGTTTTTAATTAACTTTGAGAGAACATTGAAAGAACTTTTAGAGAATGTTATCCAAAGTTCTGAGAACATTCTCTCTTAGCTGGAAAGATTCAGAGCTAAATGTTTCTATTGATGTGGTCTCGCTGTGACATAATTTTTTTGCAGGACTCAAAAGCACTTGATGTTACATTATGTACATCCCTCTGTTTCCGGTGTTGGTTTCTGGGTTCTTTGAAGCACCAACAAACAGATGGTTTTCTGAAGAACTCAGTTGCAGATTAAAGGGCTTTGTGGAAAGCAAAGATATTCATTGATGACGAAACATATTGGTTCTAATGGGAACATTGGAACGTTTTTTACAAAAGGTAAGAACAGTGTAAAATAGCGGCAAACATGACAGTTAATCAGCTGTTACCTTAAGTAGGTCATGCTGACAGAAGAACCTCAGTGACCATCACTTCCTGTTTAGATACAAATCTTTTGTAGCACATCAAACAGAACCAAACCAAATACAGTCTACATGTTTAAGTCCATCTTGTGATTTGACCACTTGTATGTCTAAACGTAGATTTTCATAATGATAATTAACTATATGATCTCAGCAATGAAAGCATTTTAAAATGGCAATCAAGTGTCTCAGATCATATTTAATATTATTTGAAGCTGCAATCTGTAACTTTTGCTTCTCTTGCCTCTCAGACCCGACAGCTCAGATTATAAATCATTATTATAAACTCATTGTTGTGAATCGGGGTAAGATAAAGAGATTGTGTTTCATGACAGATCTGTCATGTACTTGTGCATGTGCAGTAACTGATGTTTGTTCACTCTAAACAAACAATTATGCATTGTAGCTTTAAAGTAAAATGCAATTGCTGTTGTTGTTTCGATTTTGTATCGATTTAAATTAACTCTTAAAACAGCACCTCAATGGATTAAAAACCATATTAATATTACCAGGTGTTTGAAAAGGTAAGTCAATGTGAACGGTGTAGAGATGGGGTTTTAAATAGCTCCTCCCACCTCTTTGGCTCCATGGTAACATCGTTTCCATGGTCACCGCTGATGTCAAACAAAGCAGCCTGGCACCAAATCTGTTTACTGTATATATGCAGACCCAACAGAGTGTTTTTAAGCAGTTCTACATTTCAGGAATTGAACGTCTCACTTTTCATTTATAGACACATTCTAATAGCTGCTATATCCTGATTTCAGAGTGAAACCTGCTCATACTTTTATGTTTCAGTTGTTTTCACCGCTGCAGGCTGCTGTTTCATGCACATCAGAAAAAGTGCTTCTCACAGCTGTCTTGTAGATTTACACTGAGAAATATCAAACGTCTGCATGTGTGGAGTTTCTTCATGTTTACTGCATATGCTTTGGGTTTTTTCCCCAAGCAGAAGGTCAATGATTATCAGTCTAATCCTGTTCTTAAAGGAACAGTTCACCCCAGAATGAAAATTCCCTCACGTTACTCTAGATGTATATGACTTTTATCAGCAGAACACAATTGGAGTTAAATAAATATCCTATTATAAATTTTATAATATCTTGACTCTTTCCAGGTTTGTAATGGCAGTAAACAGTGCCCAAGATTTTGAAGGTGATGTGGGTCCAGTGGGTTAATAAATGTCTTCTGAAGTGAAACGATATGCTTGTGAGAGAAAAGATTATTTTAAACACATTCAGTGTAGTATTTATCAGCATGTAAACAAACAGAACATGAAGCACTATAAATTTAAATATGGTGGCACGTTGATAACGCCAAATCTCATTGGTCCTTGCATGTCATATGACAACTAGTCACAAATACGACGACAGACTGCGAAAAAAGGTTTTAATAATCCTGTTTCTCTTTGTCTTCTGTTTCCATGCAGTGTGATATTGAACCATTCTATAAAACCATTTGCATTCTGTATCATCTATATCATTAACATGCCTTGAGTGTCTGTCATGATAATTTCCTTTTTCTAACTTTAAACTGTTTTTATCATCCATTAAACTCAAAGCCTGTCTGTGTGGATAATGGCAGAAGGGAGGAGACTGTAACTTAATCTGTTTTGGTCCTGTTTGGTTTGGAGGCAGGGAATGTTTATATATTTAATGGCCTTTGGGAATCCCGGATATTTCCAGCAGCTGTACACGATGTATGGTAATGTGTTAAGGCACAGGGGTTGGTGTTGGATTTTTGCTCATAAACCATGTGCAAGTCATTTTAAAACCTCCTAATTTGCTTTCCAAGTACCTCCCTTATTTTGTAATTGTATAATAAAGGTATTGAACGGAATTAAGAAAATGTAATATGCTGTGAAGCGATGCATCATTGCACAGCAGTAGGAGTTTCCCCTCTTTGTATTTTGGTCTCTGAGTCTTTCACTTACCAAGCCACATCCTGTGTCTTCACACCATAAGAATCTACAAAACTTAAAAAAAGACCAACTTCCTGTGCCAATGTAGAGCACACAGAAGTCACGTCCTTTACTCTACAAATATTGACTCAAGATCTGTTGTGATCACACAAAAGCATCATTTAACACGACTCCCTCCCTCATCATCTCTTGTATGTGCTGTTTTCACTGGACTGATATACTGTAATTACAGTAAACAGCACTTTAAACCCACAACTCAGTATCACATGATGAGCTGCTGAAGAATATCTCTTTCGTTTATCGTTGTTTTCAACATCTCATTTTTCAGCCAAGCGTCATTGTTTTCCACTTTTGATGCCCTGCTACAAAAATGATCCACCATCTGTATTCACATGTTTAGTTCTTCATGTTTTCTGTGACACTTGGGCTCAGTCCCCCTTCTTTCAATCAGCTACAATAAATTAAAGGTACGGTAGGTGATTTTTTCCCCCAAAACATTTTTTGTTATGCTAGTTGAAAGTCTCTCTTCACATCCCGACAGCAATCACTAAGTAAAGTGGTTTAAATATATTAATATAAATCTTCTAGACGTTATGACCATAAAGCTTTCATAAAGTTACATGCTAAACCTTTAAGTGGCAAAGCTTTTAAAAGAAATTTGTTAAGTTTGTTTTGAACTTTAATGTTGATAACTATTCACTATTCATACACAGATGAGTTATAATGAAGGGAAAGCACTATTGCCTGTGTAAATGAATTCATTTTGAATCCGTTTCTGCCCCCTGGTGGTCTGTGCTGTTACTGCATTTGTTCATCCTCATTTCTGTTTACTGAAATATGAATCCCAATGTGACATATTTCATAAATGTTATCTGAAATGTATGGACCCTAAATGTCAGCTATCTATAGTCTAAAATACCATGGTAACAGGGAACGTTCTCAAAACGTTGTCTAGAAGTTCTCTCTCGTTTTGGCAGTAACGTTAGTACAACGTTTAATAACATTATATATCATATATTCTTAGGTTATTAGTGGAAAGTTTAAAAAATGTTACAGAATTAAAAATATGTTTGAATCATGTTCGAATAACTAAGAAATAACATTAATAGAACGTTCCTACAACATTCAAAATAACATTTTATTTAGTTTTTATTTAATGGAAATGTTGGGCAAACATTCTTACAACCAAAAACTCGCTGGCAATATATTATTCGTTGATGTACATTTGTCTAGCTTCATAATTATATTAAATACAGTTGAACTCTTCAATAAAATGAAGTTTCCTAACCTGAATTACAAACTGCGTTCAGTGGCTGGTCAGTGTTATATACTCATCTTCTTTTCTTTTTCCTTTTCTTTTTTCCATCACTTCTCTTTGCAGAGAGACACAAACGGGAAGTTTATAAAGTCTCTTATAACCTGTCTTAACCTGTTACCCTGTTAGTGTAGTTGTGCTCTTTCAAACATCACCAGCAGAGGGAGACATACAGCCACAGTGAGTTTAAATCTGATAAACAATGAATGGTGTAAAATGACAGAAGATGTGACATTAACAGTGCTGGTAATATGAGATGTGATGGATCTGAGAGTCCACAGATATAATCATCTGAAAGTGTGAAGTAAAAGTGCCCTTTAAACTGTTAACCAGTGTAAAAGAAATAATAATCTCTAATAAAAAAAACAATAATAATGAATTACCATCACATTCAGAATCCCAGCTACAGGGAACGTTCTCTTGAAGTTCTCTCAATGTTATCAAATAGAACATTTTTAATGTTATATATATCAATTACCAAAACATTATTCTTAAGTTGCTAGTGGAACCTTTTAAAAATGTTACAGAATTTAAAAAAACTGCATTAATAACATTCTTATAAACAAGCGTTAATACAACGTCTAAAAAACTGAAAGCTTTCACAGAGGAAAATAAGATGCGGTTTATTGTACATCTTATTATTCATCTTCAGAGTCTTGAAAAACAAAACAGAAACTCCAGATAAAGTTTCAGTCTTCAGTCTTGATTATCGTGATGTTTTGTGGGTGAACTGTTTTCTGCTTCTGATTCTCGAGAAAAGACGCTCGACTTGAAAACTTTGTGTGCTTTATAAAACATTTATTTGATATACAAAGAAAATACAAAGTATAAAATGATAAATGTGATGTTTCTGTGAGTTGGGAAATGAAATGATGTCAAACAAATTGCTTATAAACAAATAGTTCATTATCAGTTTATGTTAGTGCATTAATGAATGAAATTGTAATTAATGAACTGTAAACCTTATTTTGATTTAAAATGGTTTTAAATGTTTTAATAAAACGCAGTGACACCTTTGAAAGTTAAAGTTTAGGTTTGACATGAAAATAATTCAGTTTCAATGAGTCAAGCCGCGTCTGATAGTTCACCAAAATGAATTTTATGCCGTCCTAGTTGAATAATGACATTCATTCTTCAGCCGAGCACAATCTGGATTATTTTCAATAATACCCTGAATCTTCTTGGTTTTAAAATATTTTTTTTCCAGTTCGTATTAACAAACTGAAGTCGTATGGATCACTTTTATGATGGATGAAAGAGCTTCAAAATCTCGGGCACTATTCACTTACATTATAAAGCTGGGAAGAGCCAGGATGTTATTTAACAACTCAGATTGTGTTCAGCTAAAGAAAGAAAGTCATATACACCTGAAATGGCTTTACGGTGAATTAAATTATGGCTGAACTATTCCTTTAAATGTTTCTCATTTTAAGTCAAGTTAGTTTTGAAGCACCGTCTGCTAACAGCTTGAAAATAATAATGTAACAAATCAACGTAACCAACATCAATACTAAGTACTAGGAACGTTATTGTTCATGTTTCGCTGGTTTTGCATTAAACAGATGTTCCACTGAGCTCAGTTTTAAAGAACTAGCAGGTACATGTTCTGTGTAACAGAACTGAACACAACAGCAAGATAATGCAGCTGAATTGATCAGTTGATTGTGTGATTGCACAAAAGACAGTATAATGTCTACTGGGACAGATATAGTCAGTCCCAGTGCAGCACCGACCAGTAAACGGTAAACAAAATGAACCTAGTGGTAATAAGTGTAAATATAATTGTAAATATAAAGTACAGTACAAGTATGCATCAGTATAGACATGTGCAACATGTGGTCTAATTTCCAAACCAGGTAGTGATGCAGCTGCACAGAAGTCACTCGATGGTCCCTCTGTAGAACGTGGTGAGGATGAAGGTGGGAGATGTGCTTTCCTCAGTCTTCTCAGAAAGAAACTTGGTGCTCTTGAAGATCTCCATGGAGGAGCCGCTGATGTTTAGAAGACAGTGGTCATTCTGTGCTCTTCTGAAGTCAACAACCATCTCTTTTGTCCATGTTCAGAGACAGGTTATTGGCTTTGCACCACTCCGTTAGCCACTGCACCTCCTCCCTGTATGTTGACTCGTTGTTCTTGCTAAAGCGTTGTTCTTGCTGAAAGATAGTGAAAAGAATCATTGTTTCATTTCACAATGTACTTGTATATGGTTGAAATGACAATAAACTCCACTTGACTTGCTGATGAGACCCACCACAGTCGTGTCATCAGCGAGCTTGATGATATGATTCGAGCTGTGCATTGCTACACAGTCGTGAGTCAGCAGAGTGAACAGCAATGGACTGGAACTTCATTACTGTTTAAAACTCTTACCGTACTCTGTACACTACACACAAATGTCATCTCAGTGTAACACACCTCTTCATCATTCTGAACTGTTTTAATAATAATCACAGTTTTCAGATCACAAATCTACCAATAAATCTGAAATGGTTATAAAATACCAGATCGGATGTAGATAATATTTACCTTCATTTCTTGGTTGTCTGGAGATCTTGCGGTGACAGTATTTCACCACCAGAAATACTGCCACAAGAACCATCAATAAGAAAACAGTTATTCCCACCCAAATCAAAGTGCTTCTGTGTTCTGTAATGAACAAACACAAAACAGTAAATAAAACCTACAATAACTGACTTCAACCAAGACGTTGTAAAATACAGTAAATATAGTGCTCTTTTAACTGCTTAAGAAATCAGTGGTCATACTTCAAAACAAGATTGTCAGATGCATGCAAAACTTTAGGTAATGTTTCACTAGCTTTACTAGATTACTTGGACTTACAAGCTAGCAAGAATTTCAGGTCCTAGAATCAAGAAAGTTGCTGGTTCGACTCCATTGCCATTAGTTAGTTACTTACTGAACTGAAAGTGTCCTTGAGAACAAGGCACTAAAGTCAACGATTGTGATCTCAACGGACTGAGTAGAGCTTTTCTTCCAATGCACTATAAGTGTGTGTTTATCTTTTCACCAGTCATGTTAAATTAAATAGTTTTTGGTACTGGGTTAACATAAAAGAGGTCATATTTCAAAATAAGGTGTCAGATGTTTCATACTTTCACATAAACAATTATTGCATGAAAAGATGTTATCTTACCTTTACACGGCTGACAGACATCAGTGATGTTTAGATGTTTAGTCTGGTTTCTGACTGGATTCTTCACCACACAGCTGTATGTGTTGTTATCCTGATATTCCACCTCCAGAGGTAGAGAGAGTCTGATGCTGAGATCAGACGCACTGATGTTGAGATCTTGTGGGAATAAACTGTTTTCTTTGTACCAGGAGAGAGTCACATGCGTCACATTCATCACTGTACAAATTAAGACACATTTGGAGCTTGATGATCTACAGTTCTGGTGATGTAGGAACGGGAAGAGTCACTGAACATGAGAAAGGAACAGGAGATGTTAGCTAAGAAAAATCAGAATGATGACAATGAATAATACTTGCAGAAAACTAACTCTAAATGCAATACTCTGTTCTATGATATGTGAAAATAATAACTTCATCTATAAAACATGATATTTAAGGAATTCTCATGAATTTAGTTTCATTTTAAAGCAAGTCTAAAAACACAAAAACTTTAAAAGTAATAGTGTGTGATCTATAGAAATCATTGTTATGTTTCATAACTGAGACGCAAATATTTAAGATAGAGAATGTATTTGTCAGGAGTTTTGTATCTTCAAAACTTTGACAGCAAAAACAGAAATGTGTGAGTCTATCTAAACTCACCATAGACAGAAACATTAAATCTCTTGTATGTTTCTCCGTTGTTGATGATCAGTAGTTTATACAGTCCAGAGTTTGTGATTGTGATGTTTGTGATGGTCAGAGATCCAGTCTGATAGTTCAGCTTCAGTTTGTCTCTGAATCTCCCATCATCAGTATCATATATAGAGTTATTATTAGACCCGTTAATGATTTCAGCTATAAGAGTCTCTTGAGGTCCAAACATCCACAATATGTGATGTGTGAGTATTTCAGTAAGATCAGTGTGTAGAGTGACAGAATCTCCCTCCATCACTGACACTGTCTTCACTTCATCTCTATCAACACCAAACACACCTGAAACAAACAGTTTCACATTGATTTCTGCACAATGACTTGATAAAACATCCTCTATCTTCTGTTCATTAATATTAGTTTACTGTTTTATAAACGGAAATCATTGAATGTGAAATACGTATATGATCCACAACAAAAACATCAAATAAACAATAACGTGTAAAATAATATCAATCCCACTTACTTACCACGAGCAAACAACAGACACAGATAAAAGAGAAGAGATTTATATTGATGAAAGTTCACTGAAAGCTTTCTGATCAATAAACTCCACATTTGGTGTAAAAGTTACTGGATCACTGAATCAAACTGGATCAATACAAGATGAGACGAGCCTTGAACCGCTATTTCTTCATTACTGGAATAAAAGATGATTATTAAAAAGTTTTGATTTAGTCTTGCAGTTTGTGCAGAATTTAGGAGTTCCTCCCATCTGATGACATTGAGCTCATCAAAATAAAGAGACTGTAGTTATTATATATAATAATACATGTTACATTGATCACCATCTTCATTCTGTATATTGTATATAAAGTCAATAATGTAAATAATATATATTTTATTATACAGTGATATATAATGGAGAGGGCGGGGACTGTTGCAACATTCCTCCAATCAGGAACGAGCTGGAGTGATGACGCTCGGACATGCGCAGTACAGATTCAGTACGAGATCATTCCCTTTCTTTCTTTCATGAAACTTTCGTTCATTGCGTTTCTGTTTCTAACTTACAGTCGTAGATGTTGGGAAGATTTTCGAGAATAAATGTTAATAATAAATGTTATCGGGTCTTTTCTTTAAAAAATCATGAATGCACATCGGGTTCATGTAAGAAGTGATTGGGGTCAGTAATTCTCCATTAATGTCCAGATCACACGTCCACTCTTAAACTTCACATTTGTCGTGTTGATTCGGTCAGTAATATTGTGCAAACCAGACGAAGAGATACGACGACGACGAAATACATTTTACTCGTTATAGAAACAGACAAAGAGTTTCATCACGAAATAAAACAAACTTACCATCCACAACCAGCGCCAACAGAGCGAATAAAGTTGCTTTATAAACAGTCATATTCCTCAACATATAGAGAATCAAAACAATGAACTTCACATCACACTTATTCCACTTTAAAAGCGATTCATGTGGCAGAAAAACTGCATGAAAGTGTGAGATGTGTCTGATAAAAGACTGACACACTGCACAGAAACTTTTATAGTGACGAAACATTGAACTTTTTTATTGTCTGTGTGGGTTTGGTGGTTGGTTTGGTGGTTGGATGGGCTGCAGGATCTGCAGACCTTTTTCCAGAAGAATGACAGTTCAGTTCAGTATGGGTAAAATATCATGCAATGAAAACCGCAATGAAAACTTCTCTAAGATCACTGATGAAAAAGGGCAGCAGAATTTAAGAGCTCTGCTCATATAAACTAATGATGTATTATCAGCATTTGAGACAGGAAATCATGAAGACAGGAAATTTTAAGTGCTTCAGCACTAGCAAACCCACATTATACCAAACATTTCTATTTGTATGTAGCTACAGAAGAGAAAAATCTGCATCTGCTGTTTTTTCTGTAGTTAAAAGAGAAGGAAAAGATTTTGTTTCTGTTGTTTCAAAGCTCAGCTGGCTGAACTGAAGGCCCTCGCAGCAGCCTGACTGTAAATATCTTCACTGCCTCATTCTCATGAAGTGTCTCTTGTTTGGAGATTTAAAAGTGTGATGGGACTCCAATACATGCAGAACAAGTTAACAAATCAGTTAATATCAGCTATGATGCAACCAAAATGCCTAACAATTATTAAATGTCAGGCACACAAGAAAGGCAATGATTGTGTGATAAGAGGAAATAATGCAGCAGATTTAGAGACAAGAAAAGCCTCTGGGTGTCACACTGCTGTCATGTCACCTGTAGTACTCATACATCCCAACCACAGATTGAAGATCTTGCTCATATTCAACAGCGAGCGAGTGCTTACGAGTCCTCAGTATGGCAACAAAGGGGGCAACTAGAGACGCTAGTGGAATATGCTGATCGTGTGAAGGGTATATAATTGCTCCAGCTACACTTCTGACTGTATTGATTTCTGATGCACATTGATATATAAATATTGAGGAAGATAAAGCCACAAGGATACTGGTCTCCATATTTGCAGGCAATGGTGGCTGAATTTTTGGCAGAATGTGACATTTGTGCTCAGAATAATATTGTAAATAATAAAATTAAAACATTTGGTGATGGATTATGTGGACATGATAAAGTCAGTCAGGGGAAAGAGATATTAAAACCTTATATACATAACACAGCCGGGAGGGGAGTACAGATCAACCAGCAGCAAACAAATCATTTATCTTTAGGTTATTAGTGGAAAGTTTAAAAAAAGGTTACAGAATTAAAAATATGTTTGAATAATGTTCTAATAACTGAGCAATAACGTTAATAGAACGTTCCTACAACATTCAAAACAACATTTTTAAAGCTTTTATTGAATGTCACTGATCTTACCTGTGAATGACAAAGTGTTCAGTGTAACTGACTCATCTGCCCATACCAACAATGTTTATTAACAATCTCACAATTATATTAAATACAATTGAATAAAATGAAGTTTCCCACCCTGAATTACAAACTGCGTAACTACTATCACACAAATTTACAGGATTATTCATTGAGCTAATAGTTATATTTAGCGCTGTAAACAAATAAATAAGTACAGAAAACATTTAAACATACATTTAAAACGATACCAGGTATTAAAAACTTGTTGCTGCTGAAAAACAAACACTTTGAACTTGGACTTTGCTGCCATCTTGTGGAGTGATGATGTATTGTCTCGTCTTATTAAAAAGCAGCATAGATTATAATGTGGATGTAATTAAACATTTTACTACAGTTACTTCCTTCTGGTTGTTACTAACTCAGTGGGTGTGAAAAGCTCTGAAATGTGTCAAGTTAAACTGGATCACACCCTCCCACATGGAGGTTTATATGATGTTTTATTTACAATGTAGTTATTATACAAAAATGTGACTTCACAAACCATCACCTGGGAAACTCCAGCTTACAAACCCAGCTACCAATTTTAGGTTGTATGAACGTTTCTATTAAGTAACAAAAACATTACAAGTGTTATTTTGAAAAGTTGAAAAGTGTTATTTAGGTGTTTGATAACTTTGAGAGAACTTTTAGCCAATGTTCTGAGAACATTCCCTGTTAGCTGGGCAGTCCTCTCATTATCCTGTTGCAGAGAAATATCAGCTGTTTCTCCAGCCTGGACAGATACTGTTGTGTTGATGGACCAGAAGATCAGGTATTACACAAGTGTCCCATGGATTGCATGTTTCACAAAAACTACTGAGACTAGAACAGATAATACTGCACAATGAACTAATATACCAGAACCCAGATTTGTGTCACCGACACTCGAGATCACAATGGGAAGAGCAGAATGGGCCCTGTGTGAAAACAGATGAGAAGATAAACAGATCAGACAGGAACAATTTTACCTACACACAATCAAAGCTAAAAGAACTGCTTTTACATGAATCATCTCAAAGTATATTTATAAATGTCTCTGCTAGCAGTAGAAAATACTTACTCTTGTTCCTGCAACAAAAACACCAACAACACGCTATACCTATGATAGCCGGAACGAGTAAAATTACGATTAAAATATAGTAAAGTGTTGAATCTGTAACACAAAAAGGAAGCAAATCTTACACATGTATTTTACAATCAGATAATCAACACAATATTCATTAGTTTGGGATCGCTGTCTTACTTGAACACGGCTTACAGACATCAGTGAAGCTGAGATGTTGAGTCTGGATTGGATTCTTCAGCACACAGCTGTATGTGTTGTTATCCTGATATTCCACCTCCAGAGGTAGAGAGAGTCTGATGTTGAGATCAGACGCACTGATGTTGAGATCAGACGCACTGATGCTGGAGAATAAACTGTTTTCTTTGTACCAGGAGAGAGTCACATGCATCACATTCATCACTGAACACACTAACACACATTTGGAGCTTGAGAAACAGCTTCTGCTGACGATCGGAACGGGCAGACGAGCTGGAAAACACGAGAGGATCAACAGCAAGAGTTTTCAACTTCAAATAAGGTTATATACATGTAGTTTATTATGAGTTTCACACAAAGACTTTTTATCCTGATCGAAACGAGAGTAATCACACACATGTCAACTGCTTTCAGATATTGCTGTTTGATTTGAAAGTAGGACAATTTTCTTCTTTCCTAAATTGATAAAGTGAGCTGTGAAACCAGTATGTCCCACTGACTGCGGGACAAATCAGCTTTCCTAAACCTGCAACTTTGTGGTTAAAAAATAAACTAAGTTATTAAGCAAGTACATAACAGACCAGCATACCAAACGGTACCACATATTACATGCTCACATGAATGTGATACGTTCAGAGGTTACAGGCTGAAACAGGTTTACTGTCTAACTGTATCTTCTGCACTGAAAACAGGTCATGCTGCTTGTTATTATTATTCTACAATTCATTGGCTGTTGATTATTTAACATTAGGGGTACTGAATATATACTGAAACACTTACCATAACCAGTAACATTAAATGACTTGTATGACTGTGTACTGGTTCTTCCAGTCTGTAGTTTATACAGTCCAGAGTCTGTGGTTCTGATGTTTGTGATGTTCAGAGATCCAGTCTTACTGTTGATCTGCAGTCTGTCTTTGAAGCTGTTACCATTAACATCATATATAGAGATGCTCTGTTTATATATTTCAGCTATACGAGTCTCTTGAGGTCCAAACATCCACATTATGTGATCATCTGTCAGTAGTTCAGTAAGATCAGTGTGTAGAGTGACAGAATCTCCCTCCATCACTGACACTGTCTTCACTTCATCTCTATCAACACCAAACACACCTGAAACAGGTACAAGAACATAACAGTCATATATCAGGACAGGAAATTGTGTTTTATCTAAAAACAAACATGTGCTTTTGTCAAAGAGAAAATCTTGACCTTAAATTTTCAGGTATTTTCATTAACAGGAAAAATTAGTTATCATAGTTATCAAGTTATCATAAGTAACATGCACATGTTAACGTATGTGGATATATGATAATTATTTGCCTTCATAAACAACTAATAATGTTACTAAATAAAATGCTGCTAATATTAACTATTAATTGTTCACATACAGCCTACATTTGTTATAAATCATTTGAACAGAGTACAGCAGATCTATATTATTATTGTATTGTCTTTATATTGATCTGATGTTAATTTATTTGATTAAAGGAGCAAAAACTGAAGCCATGATACAAAAAGTAATAATAAATAAATACTTCTGCTTACCACACGCGAGTGACAGAGCAACTGCGATTAAAATGTTCATCTTTATTCTAACTGATCACCTGAACACTTTTGTTCTACAGGAAGATTCTTCGTCACTGCACGGCAAACAGAAACTTTTCTTTTATAATGTCTTTATTTCCAGTTGTTCCTGTTTTATCCTATAATCACATCCTCCAACTTTAACAAAGAAGGCTTATATGAGGATTTTATTAACATAGTAGTAATTATACAAAAATGTGACTTCACAAACCATTACCTGGAATAATCCACCTTACAAACATTTCCTGTTAGCGGGAAATCCATCTTTGTAGTAGCCTAACTTGTATTACAAACAGCAATCCCCAGCACTGACAGAACTGATCTATTCACTGTAACAGTTAGATTTAGCGCTTGAGTATATACATATTTATGTATATAAAATATATCTTTTACATTTTTTCCTGTGCACATATGTGAATATTTGGATTTTAATGTAATATCTGTAACATTTGATTTAAATAATAGAAAATGGTTGATACAGACATACTAGTAAAATGCTGATAACACCTTTTTAACCAGTTAAAATATGGGCTTGATTTCTTGAAAACGTTGGAAATGAAAACAGAATTTTGTACATGTGGCTGACCCAAATATTAATAACTTAACATTGATCTTTAGTCAGAAATACAGGAAACAAGTTCTGACAGTGTAATAAGGCGTTACTGGCAGTTAGTCATGTTATAATGAAATTGTTCTCGATGTATCAACTGTTTCTCCAGCCTGAAAGATGCTGTTACGTAAATGAACCAGAAGATCAGAATTCTGGTTGCTAGGTGCCTGCTTACTGGACTAAGTCTCTATAACATTACTTTTTACATTAGTTCTATCATTAAAAATGTTATTTTGAAAGTTGCAGAATTGTTTAAAACGTCCAATTTTTAGACGTATTAACATTATTGCTTGGTTATAAGTTGTAAATCTGTAACTTTTTAAAACGTTTCACTAACAACGAATAAAATAGCTAATACATAATTAACACACAACTAAAATAACTAATACATGACTAAAATATCTAATCACTTCCAGTATGTTGAATCTAAACTTAGTCCTTCTCCCAAACTTACACGTTGCTTCTTTGGCCTTTTAGAATTAGCTGTGATAAACATGTCACATTCTAGAACCAAGGGTTCTCAAGTGTTGCTCAGGGGTTCTCAAATGTTCCTTAAGTGTTCTCACTTGTTCTCAAGTGTTCTCGAGTGTTGCTCAAGGGTTCTCAAGTGTTCTCACGTGTTCTCAAGTGTTGCTCAAGGGTTGCTCAAGTGTTGCTCAAGGGTTGCTCAAGGGTTGCTCAAGTGTTCTCACGTGTTCTCAAGTGTTGCTCAAGGGTTGCTCAAGGGTTGCTCAAGGGTTGCTCAAGGGTTGCTCAAGGGTTCTCACGTGTTCATGAGCTCAAGTGTTGCTCATGATAAACGGGTAGAAAAGTGTGTCTGTGGTTAGACAGCTTATAGCCAGTTGAGAGAGATATAACCACAAAGCTGTTTCTCACACACAAACTCCTCCATACAAAATAACTCATTACACAAAAATGTTTAGTATTTTAATTATTGCATTGCACAGAAAAATAAAAAAGAATATTTGCATTCATGTTTAGTGAAACATTTAGACCAGTTAAAAAAACAAAAAAATCAAATAAAAAATGTCTTGCATTTGCACACCTTCATTGTTTATTTTTTTGAAATAATACAGATTCAAATTTTGGTTCAAATGAAATGGTTTGTTGAAATTGTAGAAAGTATTTGCCCCTGTGAGCTATTTTAGTCTAATCTCACCATCACGTCTGTGTGAAACATTATTCTGACACTCGTATAGTTGAATTCTATAATCAGATCGTCTCTGTTTATAGCAGTAATGAAAGATTTAAAGATAGTCTACATCTGGACTATCAGACTGGATCTCTCACCATCACAAACATCAGAATCGCAAACTCTGGACTGTATAAACTACAGATCATCAGTAGAGGTTTCAATGTTACGGTCTATGGTGAGTTAAAAATTATTTTTTTTTTTACTAGAACACGTGTTGAACGTTTGCAATGTTGTTGCTGGTTTATTTAACAAGTTTGTTATTTTGTAGCACCTGTTTCAAGGTCTGAAGTCAAGATCAGCTCGCTGGTGACACGATGTCAAACTCCAGGTAAGAATCTGTCATTTATTTCTTAGACATTACTTAACAACACTGAGATCGAATTGTGGTTTTGAACATACATGCAAGCAAATTAAAAACTAGCAAATAGAAAATCCAAACGCAGCATAGAGAAACAGAATTGAACAGTTGTGCTGAAGATCAGTTTTAGACATCTGCTCTACAGAAAACAAAGCAAACATACAAAATGTAATTAAAATAATGGAAGTATCTTTAAGCCCCAAAAGACTGCTGCTGTACCCCCACACTGTCCCTTTAAAAATAAAAATAAAAACCTCAAGAAAATGTATAGAGCTGAAACTGTAAA